>JAOVYX010016674.1:0-24026 GCA_035668315.1 Drosera spatulata
TTCATGATAAAGCATGTGCAACTTTGGAAGGTTGCTTTTCATAGTACATCTCCACGGTGGATTCACTCCATGTATCTTGCAGCCATAGCTGCCTTCTACGCCAAGTATGCCCTAGACTTTTTCAGTCCTTCACTCACATTTACAAGTTTGTGATGATCATCTTGATTTTGTTTGTACTTGAAGTTATTTGGGTAACCTTGAGGTGCCATCTATGTGAAGTGAATAATTATTAGTTAGCTGAAGCAAAAGTGTTTTAGTTATGATACATTTATTCGCAAAATAGTGCCTGCTTCCTTTTATCATCAGAGTGTGAATGATATCCACAGTTTCCCATGGTCTTGATTTCAAGCACATTATTTGAGGTTTTCATTTTGCCACTCACCATTATTGGATATTAGTGATATCATTTGAATTTTTGGTAACAATGCTGTAATGTGAAACTAGATTGAGTGGAAGATTGACATGGTATTTCTCTCTGAATGAAGGGAAGTGGAGGCTGGCCTGATGGAATATAAGCCGGACATAATCATCAGCGTCCATCCTCTTATGCAGCACATTCCTTTGTGGGTTCTCAAATGGCAAGGTCTTCAGAAGAAAGTGATCTTTGTAACAGTGATCACTGACCTAAACTCTTGCCATCCCACATGGTGAGTTGGAAACTTTCCCCAACGAATCTGCTACTAGTCGTTATCCTATCATATGTCTTAGATGTTTGACACTATTGTTATTTTCAGGTTCCATCCTGGTGTCAATAGATGCTATTGCCCCTCCGAGGAGGTGGGGAAGCGGGCTTCGCTAGATGGCTTAGAAGACTCTCAAATCCGTGTCTTTGGCTTGCCCGTCAGGCCTTCATTTGCCCGTGCAGTTCTTGTTAAGGTAGCCATTGAGATAAGTTATCTAGAAGCAATAGACTGATGTTTGTGTGGAATTTGATGACTTTAATTTCTCGTCTTTAATACATAGGACAAATTGAGAGAAGAACTTGACATGGATCCGCACTTGCCTGCTGTTCTGCTGATGGGAGGTGGAGAAGGGATGGGCCCTGTAAAGAAAACAGCCGAGGCTCTCGGGGAATCATTATTCGATGAAGAACTTGGAAAACCAATCGGCCAGTTGATTATTATATGTGGTCGGAACAAGTCTCTAGCCGCTAGCCTTGAATCATTGGAGTGGAAAATTCCGGTTAAGGTACTCTAATTGCTTCATCTATTTAGATTTGGTAGCTTTATTAGCATGGTATCTTGTTACATATATATACTGAACAGTGATTGGCTTTTTCTTCAGATCAGAGGATTTGAGAAGCAGATGGAAAAATGGATGGGAGCTTGCGATTGCATTATCACAAAGGTATGACGTATAGTCGTGTTCATTGCTTTGATGAGAAGCAAGTGTGGTCTTGCTTGGTTTTGTTGTTTCTTGTTCCGCCTTGTTATAAATGAACCAACTCTCAGCTTCAACTGTTTCTCGTTTGACCAGGCAGGACCTGGTACAATTGCAGAGGCGTTGATCAGGGGTCTTCCTATCATCCTCAATGACTACATTCCCGGACAGGTATGTGTTTAGCCTATTGAAAAAAATTATCAAGGAGAAGAATGCCAGATTGTCTGCTTCTCAAAGATCACTCCTATGATTCACTTAGGTGAACTACTTTAGATACAACACATTTGAATTTAGAGATTAAAGATGAGATTCACTCAATTGATAATGGGTGATTGTTTATAGTATAGATGAAAGGAAATGAACATACACTCAATCTCGCCAAATGCAAGGTGTGGGAGGACGAGATATACGTAACTTTACCCTTATATTATATATTTATAACAAACCCTTATATTATATATTTGTAACAAAGATGCTGTTTTCTAATGCCCTTAAGGGGTGTTAAACCTCTGACCTCATGGTTAGGGGGAGAGCTCCTTATTACCGGGCTAACTCTCCAAAAATGTTTCTAGTAAAGATGAGATTTACCCAAATGATAATCTATGTGATTGTTTCTAGTAAAGATGAGATTTACCCAAGTGATAATCCGTGTGATTGTTTGTAGTACCAGTCATATTAGTCGGAAAGCTCTCTTCACGTGCAATGTGATTGTTACTAGCACCTATCATATCAGTTTGAAAGTTCTCTTTATGTGCAATGTGATAGCATCAATTATTTGATTATTGTTTCGATTTGACGTTTCACTTAGCTATGGGTCTAGCGCGCGTAATACTACAACCTCTCTTTCGAGAAGTATCACTTCCTCCCATTATGAAGTTCACTCTTTTAACTTGAAAAACTTATATAGGAGAAAGGCAATGTCCCCTATGTTGTGGACAATGGAGCCGGAGTCTTCACAAGAAGTCCAAAAGAGACGGCAAAGATCGTTGCAGAGTGGTTTAGCACCAACACTGAAGAACTTAAGAGAATGTCGGAGAATGCCCTAAAACTTGCAAAACCAGAGGCCGTCTTTGAAATAGTGAGGGACATGCATGATCTCGCATGCCAACGGGGGCCGTTGGCAAATTTCCTGTACATGTTGACATCATCGTTCACGAGCCTAATTTAGTCTCCGCAGAGCTACATTATTATTCACTACATTAGATCAATATTTGCTCCCGGTCAAGATCCCCTTGTACATATTTGCATTGTAATGTGGAATCCTCTGGTGAGAGAAACTATTGTGCCCTGAACTTCAATTCGGAGAATGAAGCTCTGCGTTGTATTTGAGGAAGCTGTGGTTTCCATGTCCGGGATGCTCCAGTTTCCATGTCAAGGAAGCTTTGGTGTCCATGTCGGGGAAGCTCCAGCTTGTATGTCCGCAAAAACCTTCGGATTGTATGTCGGGCGAAGCTCCGGTTTTGTGTTGGGAAGGTCTTGCCTAGGAGATATTGGATGTGTATGTTCTAGTATTCTTGGTAGCAGGATTTCTTTTAGGAATTTAGTATTAGCTGCCAAAAACGCTATTCTTGTAAAGGTAGCTCGTGTGATGTAATGTGCCTGGCCTCGGATAAAATAAGGCATTGAACTCAGCTTGTGGTTAAAATTATCAGTGCATTGGTCCATTTTGTGTTGATCCGTTTGATGTTGTATATTTGTAATGTTTTGACGTATGATTCAAGTGGAATATATTGTGTTTCTTCGGTACGGAAAATCATTGTTGTAAATATTATATATTGATGATTTTATATTATAAATTGAAAATTTATATTATAAGTTGATAAATGTATATAATCAAATTTTAATATATTTTATAATTAAAATTTTAAAATATGTATTTAATAAAATATAATATTAATTTTTCATTTTCGATATTACATGTACCTGGATCAATTCAATATCTTTGAGTACAAGAGATCATGAAAGATCAAACGCAAGGATAAGCTTGAGCCATTGAATTTATGCAATGACACACGTATCAGTGAAGCACTTTTTCTTTTTTTTCTTTTTTCTCCTCGGCCTTTTTTCTGCTAAACCGCTTCGCTTGTTATTGGTTCGATTAGCCTTCAAGCAAGGGCATGATGGAAGTTTCATGGTAATTGTAACTTATTAGAAGGGGCAGAGATGGCTGAGGCTGCAAGTAACATAGTAATTGTTACGATATCTTCCTATGAAAACGTATCGGAATCAAGTTTTGATCAGATGCTTTTGAAAAGAAGCTCAAAGGTTTCATTTCAATGAACAAGATAGCATTTCCATAGAACTATACGACTAATAATAGACACGAGTGACGTCGGGACAGATCATGTGATTATTCCATGTCACAATATAGGACCGCACCACAATGACATGATATTATAAAGAAAAAATAGCATATAATCTCTTAAATTTTCGATTTTTTTGTATTTAACTCCTTCAATTTTGAAAATACGCACACGTCTTCCTTTGAGGGCGATTATCTGCCAAAAATATACTCCCTTCGTCTCAAAATAATTACAACACTTGCCTGTTTTGGATGTCCCAAATAATTACAGCATACTCTATTTGAAAACTTTTATGAGATTTTTACCCAAACATACAAAAACTTGAAAATAAATACCAAAAAAATACATAAGGAATGTAAATTACAAAAACATATAATTCATCCATCTCATATAAATCTATCAACCCATTCTCATCTTCACCCCAACTCCTATCATGACCCAGTCGTCGTCGGAATCTTGGCAAAAATCCGACCATCGTCGTCGGAACTTGGTCGGAATCCGACCACCGTTGTTCTATTTTTTTTAAACAGACGCTCTATTTTCGTTTTTTTCTCAGGTGTTCTATCTTTTTGTTCAAGCGCTCGATGTTTTTGTTAGGCTACTTTGTGTTTTGTTCAGACGCTCTATTTCAAACAGAGCATCAGTTGAAAAAATAGAACGCCTGAACAAAAACACAGAGTGCTAGTTGAAAAGACGGGCGTTCTGTGTTTTTATTCAGGCGCTCTGTGTTTTATTTAGGCGTTATGTTTGAAATAGAGTGACAGAGCGTCAGTTAAAAAAAGAGCCTCTAAACAAAACACAGCGCGCCTGAAAAATGAAACAGGACGATTTAAGAAAAAAATAATACACAGCGACAACAATAACATCACAAAAGCACTGGTTAGAACTCCTATGTACCACTAAGTACATCGACAACAAAGGTAAGATTTACACAAGGCTTCTAAACCACGAAAAAATAGATCTATAAACCCAATCTCTCCAATGAAACATCCAGATCTAAGAAAGCTATATCAAAATGCAAGCTTCGTATCCCAAATAGCAGACCAATTACTCTGAGCCTTGACTTACTTGTCGTCAATGTCCTTTTTCTAAGTCTCGAACTCGACTCTGGTGGCCGCCTTCGAGTGGAGGTTGAACTTGTCGCTGGCATAGCGGGAAAGTAGGTTCGATTTTTTGACCGTCAAGTCTCCAATGGTGACGATCTAACAGAGGCAGTGCTCTACGGTGACCGACGAATCGGAGGGTTTGGGGAGCGGAGAGGTTTGATACGAGAGTGGTTAGGTGAGATGATCGAAATGGGGAGAGAGGGAGGGGGCGGTGGCGGTGACGGAGGAGAGGGAGGGATGCGGTGAAGACGACAACGGTGGCCTGCATTTTGGGAAAACAAAGAAGGTTAACGAGGAGGAAGGAGAGAGAGGTGAATGAGATGAAATTTTATGTTTTGGGGAATAAGATTTCGTGTGTAATTTTTTGGGAATAATTTTGGAAAGGTGTAGGTTTGGATAATTTTCTAAAGTTTTTATCTAAAAAAATATAAAATCAATCAAAATCAGCTACAGTACACTAACTATTTCCTCTCACAACTTTTACAGTAAACCCCACTATCATAAAAAAAATATTTTTTTTATCAAATTTTACAAAAATTTAACATACACATAAAATCCCGTGTCGATCAATATATGGCATTTATTTTGGGACGGAGAGAGTATATATTTTCAGGGGGTCATATGTCAACAATTAAGATTCTTTCAAAGTTTAGAGGGATTAAGTGGCTATTTCTATAGTTCAGGAGGATAAAGTGCAAACAGATGATAATTGAGGGAGGTTAAATGTTATTTTTTTTATATTATAAATATTTTCTTTGATGGAGTACTCTTAGGAGGTTTTTTTTTTTTTTTTTTTTTTTTGTTGAAATTGTCCAATCGAACTCTAGACTTCATTGCTTATATCAGAAATACATATGTCGATTAGAAATGTGGGTAAGGAAAAACACCAATCCTGACGCACATGACGTTCCAAAACAAAATCCGATAATGCATGTGCGGTTTTATTTGCCTAACAAGATACCCACGTGCAACTAAAGCCGGCAAAATCATTAATCATAGACACCTCAGTCTTCTATAATTCCACCCATGTCGGTTAAATCTGATTCTCTTAGGAGTTTTTTTTGTTGTAAATCTTGCACATTTTGTCATGTTGTTTTCTGCTTTATTTTCCATATTAGACATTTTGGTCTTAAACATTTCATGATTTGACGTCCATAAAAAGGGTTAAAAGATTTTTCTTCATTTTAAATTTCACGCTATATATTAGAGTTTTCATATCCATAATCAAGTTTATTCTCATGCTCTTTAGGGAATGCACTCTATTTCCATCTCATTCATGCTTTCAATTGTAGTCAGCATATGAGGTGTATCAAAATATTCATGTTTGAGTATTACGTTCATCGTTTTACCTTCTTGTTCATTTATCATTGTCATGTGTAGAATACTTGTTTTTCTTAATGATCTATCCAAGCAATGCTATACCTTAAAATATTTGTGTCAAATTATATTGATGACTAAAAGGTACAATTTATTTTTTGATTTTGTTGGTTTGATACAATTAATATTTTTGATTCATATAGTTAATGACATCCTTCCAATATGTTATCAGCACGGCCTATACGACTGTTAAACATCATTGCATCAACTTAAGAAAATTTGAAATTCATCTGGAGCCCTCTCAACCAATGAGTTGGGTTTATCCATTAAGCATATCCAAACTGAGAAAATTTTATTGTTCGACAAAATTATAGAAGTATAATATTCAAAGTGTTATAATAGAAACGTTTACGTTGGATTAACTTTTTCGAAAGATAATTATCGAAATTAACAAATAATAAACTATTTTAGAGAGAGATTAGAGGGAGAAAAAGAGATTTTCTTCTCTTAAAAATGTGTACATAACACCTTACAAATGAGCTCTCTATTTATAGGACTTAAGGTAATTAATTAACATCTAATTTTCTCACATAATCAAGATGATTAGGTCTAATTAATAGTTAATTAGGTAAGTTCATTTAATAGCCTCAAAAGTAGGTGAGATCTAAAGAAAAATATCTACGCTTAGGTATAAATACATCATTTTCAAAGGGTAATTTTAATTAGCTAATTACAATACTCTCCCTTGATGTATTTATCACCTATTAAGATTGTCTCGTTAAAATCTTGCCAGAAAAAACCCAATGGAATAAAAATCTGGACGAAAGAAAAAGAGTATAATCTCCCCCTCAAACAAAATTCTCTTAAACGTTGAAATTTTGTTCAAGAAGATTATTAATCCTTCTCATTCCTATTTTGTGCCTGAGCTTCATAAAAGTTGCTCCCGATAATGCTTTTGTGAATAAATCTGCCAAGTTGTCACTTGAGCGGATTTGTCGTACATCGATGACCTCATTCTTTTGAAGATTGTCGTATATTGATTGTGCTTGTACACTTGCAAAGCAGGTCGTGTTCCAACGGTATTGATAATCTCGTCTCGAACACCATGTGTTAGAACCTGCATGATATAGTGTGTTCTTACATAAAAAAGAAATCACAAAGGAAAACAACTTCATGATCCTTCTTACATAATTTTCAAGCCATAAAGGACACTCATTCCTCAATTTGCTCCAAACTTCTTGGACTGACTTGTATCGTCGGGTTCTCAACATGTCTCTCTCAAACAACCTACTATGAAGTTGGTCATCAAATTCCATAGTTATGAGAAAAACATTTTTGTGGAATCACAAAATGGATAAAAAAGTTGAGATTATAGGTAATATATGTTATTTAATTACCTCTCAAAAGGAGATATCATCTCACAATTTCGAAGGATATATCTTTCTTCCCTATTTTATTACGTGGAGCATATCCCCCATTTTTTTGAAACACAATAGGAAGATTTGCATCGACATCTTTGGTATCTGCAACCCCATAATTCGTTGTTGATCTCGAGACTTTGTGTCCACCTCAGGTCCAAAATAATTTTTGCAAAAATTACTATGCACTTTTATAAGATATGTCTCACAGATAGACCCCTCAATGTGTGCTTTGTTGTCAATTTTTCTCTTCAAATTAAACAAAAACCTTAAAATATAATTTTGATATTTAAGAAACTGCTCATGGTTGTTGTATTTTAAAAATTCCTCTATGTAAAAATTAGGACTAATTTTTACCTCTCAAAAGGATATATCCATCTGTAATGCATGGGTCCAGCAGTTTTTGCTTCATGAGGAGATGCAAGGGTAAGTATTCCATACTATACTGTTGAAGAAAACAGGAGGAAATGTTTTCTCTAACTTGCAGAGAATCTCATGGATATTCTTTTCTAGCCTCTCCATGTTTTCCCGACAAACACTATTACAACATAAATCTCTGAAAAATTGACTTAACTCAGAACAATATTTCACACATGGTTAGATCCAAACAACTCCTTCAAAGCAACTGAAAGCAGTCTTTACATGATGACATAACAATCATGACTCTTTAATCCCTTAAAACATGATTCTTTGTCACGAACACAACGCCAAAGACATGATTCAACTCCTTGATCCATTTACACAACACCTTTCTTGCTTCTTTTTTCAACACGTAAAGAGCGTCGAGCATTACTATTTCCTCGACCCCTCTTCTGTTTCTCACTCTTTTCAAATGCAACTTTGACCGCTTACAGTACACCTTGATGTTTTTTCTAACTGCAGCTGTATCTTTTGTTTTACCCTTCACATCCATGATAGTATCGAATAAGTTATCAAACACATTTTTCTCGATATGTATGACATCAAGATTGTGTCTGATTAATAACTTGCTCCAATATGACAGTTGTCAGAGAATGCTACACTTGCTCCAATTATGGGTGACATGAAAATCTGCACGAGATTAGGAGTACACCCGAGCACATATTTCTCCACCATCACATGAAGGAACAGGATCATCATAACCACTCTTATTCCGTGAAAACCCACTCTATTTGTTCCGAAAGGATGATCATAAGATAAAAACCAACGATGGCAATCAAACCAAGACTGCTTTCGACCATTCTTCAAAGTGAAAGACTTTATATGCTCCGTACAATATGGACATACTAATCTTCCAACAGTGCTCCATCCAGATAGCATTCTATATGCGGGAAAATCGCTGACCACAACAAAGTCGTCCTCATCTGAAAAGTTTGCCTCTTATAAAGATCATATGTAGGCTCATCTACATTCCACAAGTGTGTCAATTCTTCGATCAACAGTTGCAAGTAAACGTCCAAAAAAAATTTTGGACTTTTAAGCCCTGGAATAATCATGGACAACATCATGACTTCAGTCTTCATGCACATCCCTAGAGGAAGATTATACTGGGTCAACATCACAGGCCAACACGAGTATTTTGAACCAGACTTGTCAAACGGAGCAAAGCCGTCAGTACATAAACCCAAACGTATATTCCTTGGTTCTGCGAAGAACAAAGAAAACTCTCTATCCAGGTGCTTCCAAGCTTCACTATCAAAGGGAGGAGATATCACATCTTCATAGCTCCAATGAGTAGCGTGCCAAGATATCGCCTCAGCGGTATTTTTTGTTACATATAATCGCTGCAATATAGGAGTAATAGGAAAATATCGGAACATCTTATGAGCAATGCGTTTCTTGCCTTGCAGATTAACCTTATACCGAGATGCCCCACAATGAGAACACATCTCTAAGTTTATAACATCCTTCCAAAACAGCATGCATCCATTAGGACAAACATCTATCTTTCGTACATAAAGTTTAATACCCTTCATCAATCTGTTAGTTGAGAATAATGTATCAGTCATCGCGTTATCCTCCGGACAAATGTCTTTCAACAAAGTTGCTATGACATCCGTTGCTCTTTGAGGTATATTGTAGTCACATTTGATATTCAACAACGTACATGCAACTAATGACCAAGAGACTTTACAGCCTAGATATAACGGTTCCTTGGCAGTATTCAACATATAAAAAAACTCCTTAACAGTAGGGGATAGATTATCATCAAAGTCATCCGGTGCTCCGCCCGAATTATCAAAGTAAGGAGGTCCAAAGACATCAGCAATCATTTCCTCATATTGATTTGACCCAAATTGTCTAGAGGACTCTCCCAGCTCAAGCCTCGTCATGAAATTTCCATACCCAATATCCTTTGACAAATCCACACATGTACAAGTGCATCTTAACATCATCAATCAACTGATAATTTTTATTTTTGCACTTGACACAAGAACATTTCAAATGTCCTCGATAATTCCATGTATCATTCGCATAGACGAAATTCACGAAATTTTTAACATTTCGTACAAACTCTTGACTAAGATAATCATCATCAAATCGATTGTACATCCAAGATCTATGGGACATCCAAGAAAAATCAGACATCATAATTATAAATAAAAAAATCATAAACAATTAAAAAACATCGACTTAGTAGCAAAAAATAAATAAACTTCAATTTAACAACAAATCACCTAAACTATGAATATTGTACTATACATAGATTAATATCCAAACTCGTCTCAAAAATTATATTATTCAGCAAGTATCATGAAAAATCAAATTATATGAGATCACAAACCACCATCATGTTAGTGCTCGCCCTAATTTAATCCACCACCCTCCACCATCACCATAATCGACCATTATAATTAGTTATATATTACTTCAACCATCACAACCAAAATCATCAATAATCCACCATAAAAACCATTACAAATTATACTTTCATCATTTTCACCATCACAATCCACCATAACTCATCACAATCCGTCATAATTCATCATAATCCATCATTAATCATCAAAAATTATACAACATCAACCCATCCATATCCACCATCATAATCCACCATGAAACCATACCAAATCAACCCAAATAATCAAACCGATCTCAAATTAAAGGTAAAATAAGATAAATCAAAGTAAAGTTAGAAAAATTATATACTTTCAGTTAATCTAGCGTTTGAGACGTTTGAAGATCGGACGACGAGGCCGGCCAGCTGTTGGACGACCACGACAACTGCTGGACTACGACGACGGTGACAGGCGACAGCCGTGAAGGCGGCGGCTGTGACGAGGCGGTGATTTATGGTGGTTGGAGGGGGGAGGGGAGTCGTTGGAGGGGAATGGGGAAGAGAGAGGCGGTGACGGAGGGGGAAGCGGGCGACGGCGAATTGGAAGCAGGTCGAGGGTTTAATTAACGGGGTAGCGACTAATTGGTCGTTGAGTTGATTGGCGAATGACCATTATTTTGACGCAGATCAGTCACAAATAGACTGCTAGATGTTTTTGGATGTTGAAAAACAAATGTTTTATATTTTTAGTCGTAAAAGTTATTAACGTTTTTTTTCTTTTTCAGTAGTCAAATCAGCTACTATTCAATCGGAAAAAACCTTGTTTTAGTAATAACCTATGTGGTGGGTCTGAAAATGAGAGTCATGGGGATCAGAGTAATATCAAAGGACTTGTTGAAGGACGGGGGAATGTGGATGCCCCAATCGATTGTGCCATGGAGTTTGTAGATCGCACCTAGTGGTGGTAAGGTTAGTGAAAAGGGTAATAATACTTGGTTTGTAAAGGTTCTGTTCACACGGATCATGGATCGAAAAAAAATAAAAAATTATTTGTTCGATTCTTCATAAGAAAATAGACAACAAACAATAACAACAAATCAAGTCTTTATCTCATCAAATGGGATCAATTATATGAATACGATGACGTCATTTCAATATATTATGTATATCATTTTATGTACTTCATAAAAAAATAGAAAGGATGAAATTCAATAAATAGGAAGATTTTGATATCATATTATTAAATCTATGAATTTCAACTCAAAAAAAAAAAAAAAAAAAAAGAGTGATCCAAAGGCTCAGAGTGTTGAGTTGTTGGTTTTTTTTGGCTCTGATACCCTCTACGATTTTGAAAAATAAGAGAAAGAACTATTCTTTATTACATAACTCAATGGAATGATACAAGCGGATTAAATAAATGACTGTTTGCTAAAGTTAAAGGAGATTGTTTCCTATAATTATGTAGTCCAAATATAGATGACAAGATACATGAAGCTATCCTGACTGTTAGAGTATTCTTGTATTGATAGATGTGAGATTCGAGATTCAAAATCTAACATACGTGATGTTTCCACGCACTCAATTACTGCATAGATCCGTAGATTAACCTAGATTAACTTCACAAACTAGTTCATGTTTCCTGAAAACTCTTTCTTCCTGATTCAAGTTTCTGAAGAATTAACGATTATAATTACTCGACTTGAACAATGAAATTTAACGTCCTATTGAACCTTTTGGAAAAAAAAACAAAAAAACGATTACAGTTACTCATTCCCATTGAAAGGTTGTGTTGAGTGTTGACTCAAGGTTTTTTTCTTGTTTTTTCCTCTCAGATCCAGTCTCAATGGCTTAATGTGTTTGGCTTCTGAGAAAATAGTAGTGAGTCAGAGACAGGAAAAAATTTAATACCCAGAAAATGACTCTCTACTTTGCCTTTATCAATCAGAAGTCTTCTACCATTATGTTTACATTTGAATGATCTTCGAGTCAAAAGTGTAGCAGATGAAAATTCAAGGAATGTAGTCTACCAGTTACATCTATGTACGTATGTTTGTACGAGATGTCCCGACCGTCCCACTCCACTTCCCACTACTCGTTTACGTATCCTCATATTGTCGTCCCGTATTATCTGGTACGTGATCAGAATGCCTACCTCTGCAATGGCAAGATCCAATGAGAAGTAAGTTCCAGGATGAAAAAAAAATGGAATTTGAAAGCACAAGTTAGAAAACAGAACGAAAAGCGAATCAACTTAGAAGGTTAAAATTCGTATATAAGGTTTCATTCTGCAATCAGATGATCAGCTGAAGCCTACGTATAAGGTGGAAGAGAAAGAATGTACATACTTGCTGTAAACGAGCAGACAGGTCTTCATAATCATATGTGGACCTGCGTATCACAGGATACGTGGCTAGGTGCAAGAGTTGTGACTGAGAGAATATAAACATCTTCATCAAAGTATGAAGATCCGCATCTGCGGAAAAACAAGAGCAAAAGTTTCAAAACCATGCTAATCCAAGGGAAAACCAGTTTCAGTTGTAAATGCACCAACTTCAATCATTTGGCCGTCACCCTGATGACGAAAGGTTCAAACAGAGTAGACACAGCTACATTCCGGGTTGAGTTTTGCAAGGTAATCTATGAACAATAAGAATTTAACCAGTGGGTGTGTAGAAGAATGGTAACTCCAAGTTCTCACACTGACAGACCAAAAGTCTCGCAAAAGCCACGTTCAGCAACAATACTTCAGTACTGCTGCTACCCACGACAGCATCCGAACCATCCACTCTCACTGCCTTTTTTTTTTTTTTTTCAACAACCTCTCTCAACAGACAAAAAGGAGGCCTGAACCTTAACAAATAAGAAGAAAAAGTCAGTTTAAGCTAACCTTTCAAAAGGCCCTGACTAGTAAGGATGGCTGCATTGAGCTCACTTGCAATATTCAAACAACGTGACATGTCCAAGAGCTCACAAAGATGTGGTTTGTCTACGACATTCTCAAATACAAGCAGCGAAACAGTTCTCTCCAACTCCTTCAAGAAACTTTGCTGAAAAAAGGTATAACTGGTTAGAACAATACGATAACCAAACCAGAGATACAAGGTAAGATTTGTACAAGGGGCGTTCCTCTAATTTGAAAGATGAGGAATGCCAAAATAATGAGATAATGGAGAGTGATGTTAAGGAATCAAATTACTACATTTTCTTCGCACATGGGTGCCAGCAATTCTTTGCCAAAGTCAAGGGCCTCCTCGTTCTTCCCATTCTTGATCAGTTCTATCATTCTTTGCTGTTGAAGACGGAAAAACAGCTGGCGATTTGTGTCTAGGATCTGCAAAGACGGATCACAAACAGCAACCACTGGAATTCAATGACAAAACCAATCACAGAATAAAATCAAAGTTATTTTAAAAAATAACTAATCATAAGAGATGACTTATGCACGACACTGATGAAGTATCCCGCTTGTCTTTGATGATTCATATATTTTTGTAGCATGAATTGATAATTACTAGTCACTATTCAACTGCTCTTGGAGACCTGTTTCCACATCCAAGTTCTATAGGTCATCTGATACCTCTAGTCAGCCATCCGTCAAACACACCAATTGTTTGAGATTGCATACGGTCACTGCCTAAAGCTTATCTTCTGTATACCAGCAGAATGGAGTTTTCCACGTTCGCTAAAAATAGTATGATCATGTCAAGGATGAATTAAACGATATGGAAAAATAAAAGCAGGACATTCTGGAATTAAGGATTGAATATGCAGAACTAAACTCCCCCAGTCAAGTTTGTGCGTTAGCACAGTTCAAGGGGTCCAGACTCCATTTGAGCCTATAAAAAAGGCGATATATCTAGCCTTCGCATATGTGACACAAAGGATTATCTCATCTCAAACTTGAACCATCAAAGCTTTGGTAAAAAAAAAAAATAAAAAAAAAATATTAAAGACATGAACATGAATCCGGAATCCCTATGAACCCAGAGTGGTTTCGTATGACTCATATACACAAATCTGAGCAATAGTTCACTTACGATCGTGATACAGTGCTAAACTTGGTGCCAACTAGTGGCCTAGTCGGTTGCTGAAAAACTTCAACGTTTTAGAACTTAACCTTCATCATCATAGTTGCATAGGGTTGTTGAAGAATAATGCACCCACCTCTGGATTCAAAACCTTAAGTTTCTCAATTGCCTCCTCAACATTTCCAGATTCTACAGCCCTCTTAACTGCCATTCTATCAGTGACTGTTGTGAGATCTATATCTGTTGAATCATCAATAAGGAAGCACAAATAGCGATTAAGACTATTGATAGAAAGAAAAGAGGAATAAGCAGCATCCACATTGTAAAAAAACTGGACAAGAAAATAAAGGATACGTTCAGTTCCAGTTTCCATGTAGAACTTCTCTGCAGCATCGACATATCCCACTCTAAGAAGAAAATTCATGACTAATTTGTTCATATCCTCTTTCGTTATCTTTATATCATTAATCTTGTTCTCCCACTCTTCCAAATTGATCACTTTCCTTCGTGCAGCCTGCACAGATCATCAATAAAGATAATAACCGCCTCCAGTTACGAAAATACAACCTGCATTTTAGTTTCGGCACGAAACTAAAGAGATCATGCACAAAATAATCTACTCATGACCAACAGCGTCATCTCTGAAGTTGATGTGACTTAGCTTAAAATAATTATGCTCCATAAGTCCTAAGTCTCGATAACATAAAATACATCCCGCATGATATAGACGATATAAAAGTCAATATTAGAATCTTGCGCATCAGAAAAGGTGGAGGCAGAAAGACCTAACATGAAATGCTACCAACAAACTTGACAGGGAATCTAAAAGCAAGATGAGAGACGATATAAACATAAACTGGATCAAACGGTCATACTTCAGCTGACAACAAGTTCCACATCCGTAACATATCTAGATCATTCAACAAGCTTGGCCCTGTATTCCATTTAATAAGATATTCCTTTGAACACTGCCCTGATCACAGTTTCAACTCTTGACAAACACAATCCATGGCGGTATCAGATATATATATTTGGCTACACCTAAAGAATTTACACAAAACAATGACCACATAGTGAATAATCGACAATTTAGCTGCATCACAGAACAAGTAAGAGCTGAAAGTACCATGGCTTCAACTGCAGGTTGACGCACCACAATCCAGAATAGTGACCAACGAACACAACTGAAATAGAAGAATTAAATTGAGTTTCCCCACCATACACATAAAAATTTCCTAAAAAAACCCAATAGTACAGAGCAAACAGTTAGAGCATGAGATACTGGAACAGCAAATGACCTTTTGATAGAATAAGATCAACACGCCTCGACTTAAGCATCGTATCACGATCAAGTACAACATAAGGGAATGAACTCAAGAAATCAAATCATCCTTCATTCCACTCAAACCACCAAAAGAACCCAACAACATTCCTCTCTACCGAAACACCTGCGATAATCAACTCTCTTTATCCTACCCTATCCTGTAACTTCCCCATACTCTTTAAATCAATTGAACAAAAAGATACTACCCAAAATCCAATGCCCCAAAACAGAATCAACGCATGTAGTCTTAGCCGATTCCATCTACTAACATAAAACCAACATCATAATCAATTCCTCAAATCGTATCACAACAAGCCTAACAAGAAGTTACGAGTTCATATCCCGATACGGCGATACTCAAGACCATGAGATTATCCACGCTTCGAGCACCAAAGGGCATCATTCGTGTAACAAACCGCGCATATCAACACACGAATAACACTCCCAATCCTTCCACAGCAACCTTGAGTTTCTGGTTCCACCACATCATCGAAATCCAAGCAAAGGGCACTTAGATCATGCGTTTCTCCTCTTTTCTCACAAAACCCAACATTTTCATCCTCAAAACTCGCAGAAAATCACGATCAACAGGCATCAATGATGTCGAGGATGGAATGTTAGTTGCTTTTCGCCGATGATTCAAGAACAGGGTTTTGAGAGCTCGAAAGAACACGGAGAGAGAGAGAGAGAGAGAGAGAGAGAGAGAGAGAATGATGAAGGATAAGGTTACCGTTGTGGCGGGGGATGTGAGAGTTTGTTAGTTGGTTATCGCCGGAGATGGTCGGTGGCGGCTGGCAACGATGATCGGAGAATGAGGAAAGAGAAGTGACGGTTGAAGAAAGAAAATTACTTTTCGCAATCTGTATCAACTGTGGGCGTTGCATCAAGATCCAAAGGCCCGAAAAAAAAAACCCAAATAAATCTAAAAATAAATCAATAAAAACATCCAAAAATTGAAAAATCTAAAAATAAAACCTTATATAATAAAAATAAAACCTCAATCCTAAATTCTAAACCTTAACCTTGAAAATAAAATCCTTAATCTTCAAATAAAATCCTAAACCTTATAAATAAAATCCTAAATCTTAAACTTTAAAAATAAAACCTTAAAATAAAACCCTAAACAAAAAAAACCTAAACCAAAAAAAAAATCCTAAACCTCAAAAGTAAAACCCTAAAAAAATAAAAAACAAAATAACTGAAACTAAAAAACTAAAGAAAAGAATCCTAAAAAAAACAAAAAAACAAAAAACAAAAAATAAAAAATAAAAATTGCACCCAAAAACTGAAACAGCACATGTGTTGTTCTCTTGTGACAGCAGGTGAACCTACTCACACTCCCTTCCTTCCTAGGCCTTTCTCTCTCTCTCTCTCCCGAGTTTTTCTCAAATTATTTTATTTTTTTATATTATAAATTTGTTACTAACATCAAATATCACTCCTCATTTGTAAATTTTTTTAAGAAGAAATACATATTTGAAACCCCATAAAAAAATCTAAAAAACAAAACTATAATCCAATATTAATTATGCTTTAAAATTTTGCGTCATTAGTTATGGAACAATAAAAATAAGATAAAAGAAATGATAAGTTTATAATAAAATTAAAAATAAATAATAAGTTATATTCTTTTTTTGATCTGACAGACACCTTATGATTAATTTTTTTAGCATAAATTTTATAGATTAAAGATTTCTAATGTCGTAAAACCCCCATTTGTGTATCAAATACATATGAAGAAAAAAAAGACATTATTGAAAGAAATGATGGAAGAGTTGCTGAGAGATGTTGACTAAGGGGACGTGATTAACATCACTCTTTAGCTCTCGTTTGGATTGACATTTTAATCTTTTAAAAATATAAATGACAATTTTAAATATAAATGATGTTATATTTTACACTCATTGTTACTATTTTCACTGCCATAAAATTGAAAACTACAATTAAAATCCAAAATTTTATGAATACAAGAAATATGATAATGTCTAATTTGAGAACAAAGTATTTGATGGTATGAATTGTATTGATATTGACATATATTAATGTCATATTTATAGTCAAATTTGAGAAAATAAATGAAATTGTTATTTTTTGCAATGAATTTTGACAATGGGATGTAGGTTCATTTAATTCATTTTGATGGTCAAATTTACAAATGACATCGGGGTGGAATTGCTCTTATTTTTGAGGAGAAAGAAAACAAAGGAACTTGGAGCAACTCAACTCTATGGTCATTTTCATTTTTGTAATTGAAATAAGGGCATGTTTGGTTAGGCTTAAATTTGATAAAAAAATAATTTTAAGTCATTTTATAATGTTGATGAAGGTGTTTGATATTTGTTTTTATTTGTAATTTTAAGCAGCTTAAGCCATTTGAAAATACTTTTCTCCTTAACGAAGAAATAACTGTAAGTTATTCTTTTGTCAAACACAAAACTAATTACTACAAATTTATAATCAGCTACTCCCTTCGTCCCAGATAAATTACGATACATTACTAAAATTGGACGTCCCATATAAATTATAATATTTCTATTTTAGACAATTTTAAAATATCAAAAAACCCAAATCATCCCTGCTTTATATCATATTATTTTCTCTCTCATTATTTTTTTCTCTCCCCCTACTCATAATTTTTTTCACTCACTCACAAGGGTATAAAAATAAAACACTATAAAGTCAATATATTCCGTAATAATCGTATCAAGTCAACATATCGTAATTTATTTGGGATGGAGGGAGTATAACTTATAACTATCAGTCATACACATCTATAAATACTTTGTATCAGCGCAGCCAAACGGGCCCTGAGAATGTTCATCTACACCCAATTCTAAATGAGTTGCCAAAAAAATGATAATGTCATTTTGGTTGTCGAATTTGGCTAAAGAAATGACATTGTCCTATGTCACCATCAACATAAATATCTCTGCACCCCACCAAATACTTGATTCTTTGTAATATCCTAGAATTTTGAGATGAATAAATATTTAAAATATATATATATTAAGTATATATTTGGAATAAATGGGATTAAAAACACGACAAGTAACGAAAATTTTAAAGTGTGACATACATAACAAATGTTACGCAGTTAAGAAAGTTGCGTACAGTTGTAAAATTTTTAGCCTCGAAAATAATATTTTCTTCGGTAGAACGTTCTAATGTTTGGAACATTACGGTCTGAACAAAATAATTTTTGAAGGTAAAATTATACGAAATTTTTATAAATACGGTATATGAAATACCATAATATCCTAAAAAATACATCCAACATATCACACCCCACCATTCACCCTTTTTCTTCATTTCATTAACCACTCACCATCCACGTCACATCCCACTCACAACTATCCACTCACTGCCTCTCATCACAACCACCTTCCACTCATCATCCATTACCACCACCACCAGAACCACCTCTCACTCATCATCCATCACCACCAGCATCACAAGCACTTCCATCTTCTTTCAATCATTAATCCTCCACTCAACTCCTCTTTTCACTATCATTCTTTCATTTCTTTCAAACTCACACTCTCCCTCACATAATATTTACACTTTTATATCACAGAATCATCTTCATACTTTATCAAAATCAGTGAGATTGATAGTCATGATGAAGAGAACAAATCAAGGAATCCAACGCCACAAACGGTACGTTAATTCGATCTTCGGATCATAAGTTATCACGAATTTAAGTTTCATACACGGTTATCACTTTAAAACTCATACTGTTTTAATCGGATCTTACTATACACTTATCGGATCTCTAATCCAAGACTACCACGACGTCTGAGACAAAGTCAGGAACCCAAGGAATATAACGGTGTGAAGATCCGACGTATAAAGTGAGAGTTATCATCAAACAAAATCTCAAACATAAAAAACGATCGAGAGGTTTTCGATCCGTTCTGTATTTCATATGTGAATGGAAAATTACAGAATTTGAAATAAATCCTGATTTTAATATATATTGAAGCCTTACATGTCTAATTTCTAATGAAGTTGAAATAGCATGATTTGAAATTATGAATCTTAAGATATAAATCAAAATATTTGGATATGTCAATCTGTAAAAATTGGTTACATAACTGACTTTGTAGCTTAATTCGGAATCACTCAGTAAGAGTTAGAAAATAAGCCTTATATCACTGAAAAGCTCTTTAAATCTAGTTTTCAGAACAGTTTACAAATCTTAATTTGGAGTTGTATGTAATGATTTATAAGATGATAAGTGAATAAAGGTCAAACTGTCCAATCTAGCAGAAATTATAAACTTGAACGAATTAACTCCTATTATTGGTAAGACTTCATGATAAGAACTCTAATTCTATAAAATTTTATAAAGTCTATTTTATGTAGAATTTTACAAAATAATTTTTGAAGACATTCTTTTGTTGACTTTGTAAGGTCGTTTTGGTATGAGAGAAACTCACTGCAGGAGATCCTGGGTTCCGGTTTGGCTGATCCCCTTTCGCAGATGTCCCTTTCACTGAAACTGAATAAAGTTTGATAAGTTGAAATTGAATAAGTCTCGTCAAGGGCACAATTATAACACTGAGGGTATCTATTGTCTATCTTTACTGTATTTTAAGATGATAATTGTGAATATCGGATTGATAGGATAAGTTCCAGAGTGCTGGAGCAAAGGACCTAAGTGGTCATTTCACTTTTGTTTTCTTGTCTTTCTCTCTCGTGTAACCCCTGATAAGGGGACCGACACGTTATTCAGTTCGTATGGCTCACGGTTACTATTTTTCTGTGTTTTTCTCTTCTTTGTGGTTTCAGGAGCTAGAGACGATGGGCAGGTGCGACATAGGTTATGGTGCTAATGTGTATCTATTGTATTATGATTTATGAACTAAGTAAAATATGTAATGAATGAGAAGTTTTCGCTATATTTGATAATATTACTGGTTATATCTAAGTGGATTTTATTTATTTCTGTACCTAAACCGATTAAGTAATTTTTGCCTAGTTAGGATGTTGGGACTCAGCAGCAGTGACGTAATTTGTATTATTATGTATTAATATGTTATGAAAAAAATGAGGCGTTACAACCTTGCAAATCGAATACATATACTTTTGGTTGATGAGTTTTTAACTCACGGGTTATGTGTTTTTGTAACGCCCTCGACTTTTCGTGTCGGAAGACACGTGAGCGTTATGTCGTCACGGACCCGATCTGTGACAAGACTGAACAAATCGAATGGAATTTAGGGGTACAGAAGTCAAGGAACTATAAACAGTAACCAAATACCTGTTTAGTTACAACATTTAAGTGGAAGCTATGCAGATCGTTTATTACAACTAAACGATATAAACATCTGTTCTGCCATAATATCCAAAGTACGTACATGGATTCATCTATATACAAACAAGCTCTCTCTCTAAGAGCCTTCAGGTGCTCCTGGGGGCATACCTGCAATTGAAAAACATAACCGTGAGCTAATGAAGCTCAGCAACCTCAGATGTATGAATCCCAATTACAGAAAACTTCCGCTAACGGCTATGCAACCGCCAAAAGTCCCTAAAACATTTTTATATATATAAGAAAATATGGGCGCCATATCACACAACATCGTTTCTCATTTTTTATATGGTTTTGTATCGTTTTTAAGAGTCACTTCTTTCATTTGTAATTAATTAGAGTTCATGACTCGACTCAGAAGTGACAACTCCAAGGATATGACCGACTCGAAATACAGAGATAAGATAAAGTGTCAATCGTCAATCGGGTTACCCAATAGATTCTGTTTTAGCACCTGCCTACTCTGTGCGTCGTCTTGCACCTCTTGTGCGCATTCAATGAGGTATCGTTTGCCTGCATTGAGATAATTTGGGTCTCCCTGCAGAGAGCAACCCGTGGCCCCATCACAACGATGTAGAAGCCGCTGCATGCATGCAAAGAGGATGGAGGATGCCCATCGCTCCATAACTAGTTCTCACCCGTGACGATGACTCAAAGGATAATATAGGAGTACAATAACTCAAACCCAAGCCACCATGGCTATTCAAAAAAACACATGATCGCAATGGATCGAAGAAGGGACACCATGTTCGACCTTCTCAGTAAATTCAAGAAAACGTCCAATGATCCACAAGGGATGTCAAAGCCGTCCTTATCAGTTCAAGGAGCGATATTACTTATTCGTTTCCTTTTCATTAGTTCACATGGATAATGAAATTATGCTCCACACCCCCGTTCCCTTTTTATTAATCATTTAGCGGTCGCTTTCATTTATTTCCCATGAGGGTATATACATTATAAGGGTACATTCTACTTCATTTCAACCCCAAATACCCCACCACATGTCAAACGTGATTGTTTATGCACGTTTGACGATATATTTTCATGCGTAGGTGGTATATATCTCAAATACGCATTTAGGTTTAAGGTTGGGACATGAAAATGTATTTTCCATGACCAGAAAGCCGTCGCGGGCGCGACGCCACTTTGCAGCAAAATTTCTATTTTTCTCCCGTCGCGGCCGCGAGCTAGGATGGCCGCGGACGCGACAGATCTTCGGCCAGAATCCTGCAGGAAACCTCCCTGCCTAGCACCGGATCGCTCAATTCGCATTTTAACGCATCCAATCCATTTCACACACATCAAACACATCAAAACATGTTCCAAAGTATGCACGGAAGTAAAGAACGTGTGTGAACGAATAAAAGAGATGTGTCGGACGAGTGAGGTTACCTCGAACGTGTTTGGTTTTCTTAAACACACGATCACACAGACGGATCCGTTGGCGATGTTAACTTGTTGAGCAGCTGGCATTGGTCCTTCACTCGGCCTGCTGCTGCCCCTCGTCGTGGTGATGGTGCGATGATGATCGTGAAGATGACGGCAATGATGGAATGATGATGATGATGTTGATGCGCTACCTGCAGGAGAGGTGGCCGGAGATGATGGTGTTGGTGGTCGGCAGGGGAGAGTGGAAGTGGGAGTGGTGGTGTGGAGAAAGTGAGTAAAGTGGAGAGGTGCGGGAGTGGAAGAGAAGTGGGAGTGTTAGGAGAAGTGGGTGAGTGAGTCGGAAAACACCCCGTTTTGTCCCACGATATGTCTCGTACAGTTCATTATTCACCCAAATTTCATAATATTAATCCATAAAAAATCTATTTGTATCGATATATTAATCCAATGTATCAAAATATGACCTCGCAAGTCATAATTCATTATTTTTGGGATTAAATCGATAGTCCTTACACGCAACGTTTATAACGTTATAACAACGTAACGTTATTCGTTCGTAACGTGTATTTGTGCGTTCAACTATTCATTCTAAATATTCCATCATCATATTTGATTTAATTAATCAAATATTTTCTTGGATTGAAATATATAACTTTTTAATACGATTTATTTTAAAATCGTAACGTTATATATTCATCTCAAAACTCCCAAAATTCTCGGGTATTACAGCTTTATCCGATGCTGGTGGGGGGGGCTTGTCAGTGTCTGGCGGATTACTTTAGGTGCGCGCGAGCTGACCCGGACACCCTCGTCATAAAAAAAAATAAAATCGGGATTCAACGACTCAAACATCTCTTTGACTGAAGACGTCTCAATGAAGTGAGCTACTTTTGAGAGAGAGTCTGTACTCTTTTTCTTTCGATCAGATTTTTATCCCAATGAGTTTTTGTTGATAAGGTTTTAATGAAGCAGTCATATTTTCATAACCAAATGTATAATATATTAGTACAAAGTTTGGATATTGTCTTGTTATTCAAGGGGGAGTGCTAAGGAAAAAATAAGTGGATGACAACACTCAACCCACTATCCCATCCCATTCAAGAAGATGCTCCATTCACCAATCCCACTCACAAAAACAATGAAAGATACTCTATCACATTTCAATATAAAAAGGACAATAATCTTTATTCAATATACGATTTTGTAAAATTTTATCAAAATGATTCAGTGTATTAACAATATATGTGTATATATCAATAAAAATATTTTTCCTACTTTATGTGACATATTGTGTTTATTCGTTTTTATTACAGCAGTTATTACCTTGATTTCCTTTCTTTTCTTGTTAACCACACATCCATTGAGGAAACACACTTTGTTTTGCAACTCTTCTGGGGGGGTCAGTTGAAATTCCAAACTTCAATTCCAACTTGTTATGAATTACCCAAGTAGCATTACGATAGGTGGATTCTCTGATAAAAGATTTGAACAGACTTCGTGTGAAAGGTAGCTTGTTTCTTATCAAATCGTCTTCGCTTACTATAGCAGTTCCTTTCATTTGTGATCTTCTTCAAACCATATGCCACCTTACACTTGGTCTTGCCTTCCTCTTCCAATACTTCTACTATCCTACGTGGACATGTACTGTCATACCTCTTCCCAGGTCGCTCAGTCCCCCCGCCCCCCCCC
>JAOVYX010016675.1:0-24018 GCA_035668315.1 Drosera spatulata
GTTATCCCAACTTCGTCACAAGTTTTAATGTTATGAACGTAATGTTACGTCTCAAAACTTTGAAATGAGATTCGTTTATCTCTTTTAATTTATTATATAAGGAGAAAACGCATATTCTCGTTACTTTTATCAATTACAATTATTATTTGGTCACAATTTTTTTATATTCATTAATATTTATTTGATCTCAATTTTTTAGGACTTTACACATTTTCACATAAAAAATACTAAAATAATCATCATCTGTTAATGTATATCCACTATCTCCTCTCACAATTGATACACTAAATTTCACTATCAGGAAAAAAATATTGTTCTTCATCAAATTCTATAAAAATTCAACACACATAAAATTTCGTGTCGAATCAAATGGTTGCATCTAAATCGGGACGAAGATAGTATTTTTTTTTTTTTTTGAGAAGTCGGGATAATATTCCCTCTGTTTCATATTATTTGTAACAGTTTTCTTTTTAGGTCGTGCCTGAATATATATACTCCCCTTGTCCAATGTTTTCTATTTGGTCAGTCTGAAAAAAATTACTACCGTTTTCTCTTTTTGTAATCTTTCAATATATATATAAAAGAAAAAATAAATCTATCTCATCTGCTGTTACAGTACACCCACTATCTTATCTCACAAGTGCTACAGTAAACTCCCACTATCACAAAAAAAAATTCTTTCTGTCAAAATCCACACAAATTCAACACTCGCATAAATTCTCGTGTTGGATAAAAACGTTTCAATAAATATGGGACGGAGGGAGTAAAATGCTTTCCTTTTAGGAAATTTTTAATATAAAAAATATCAAATCGTTATAATGTATTCCACCAACTCCTTTCTTAGCTGTTACACTAACCCCATTATTAATAAGAAATAATACTTTTTTTTCATCGAATTCAATAAAAATTTAAGACACACATAAACTATCGTGTCGGATCAAATCGTTCCGTTAAATTTGGGATAGGGGAGTACTACTTTTGGAACAATAGTGACAATTAAATTACAAGTGAATATTTGCTTTCTTTGTTATTATTCAATTTCCACCGAACTTTTGTTTTGAGCTCTCAAATGTGGAAACGTATCCTATACTATCTCAAATGCACAACGGAAGTGTTCTTTCACGTTACTTCGATGGATGATTGTCATACTTGTCTCATCTTTCCCTATAGCGTCCAAAAAGAAGACGGCCCCGATTGCGTTCGTCATTAAATCCCGCATGTAGTGCATGTCCCTTCATATATTACTCGAATTACCTTGAGCCGCATAAACGAAAATACAAGTGGAACCAACATATACTCCCACACTGTTTGGGCCACAAACAAGTTGCATAAGATAACAGTATATTCCCCTTCATCATCCAGTATCTTGCAACAATAGATGAAATCACAAGAATGAAAGAATATCCAGTCTCATAGGAAAGCATTCAGTATAGCATGAAGTAATTCTCTGACATAATTACACAACATAGACGAATGACGATTATAAATGAAAAGCGAAATCATTATCATCTTTTCAAGCATTGCTGGGTTGATCTTCTCATCCTCCTGATATTTCAACTGATGATAAAAAGGTTATTGAAAAATAATTGTCCCAAAAAGTTTACTCCTCCGGGCCATACATTTTATGTTCTTTTTTACATTGATTTATTGATTTTTTTAATGTAGAAAAATGGGGAAAGAGAAATTAAGGTTTTTAAAAAGCGATACACAAGAGAGAAAACGATCTCAAAGAGAAATCATTATAATCTGACTCCTTGATTAGTGAGTTTTCTCTTTCCGTGGATTTTTTCTTCCCCTTGAGGGTTTTTTGCCACGTAAATGTGATGTCGTTTTTCTTTCTTGTTTGTTATCAATTGTGCTTGTGGATTGATCGATTGCTTGCTGGATTAAGATTGTGGGGTTGCCTCGAGGATTAAATCGCAACAAGTGGTATCAGAGCCGGTTAATTTGTTTTTGAATCATCAACCAGAGACATCCGACACCGCCGTCAGACATCCGCCGCCCTCTTCCCAACGTTGTCGTCCTTGTTCGACCGTCGCCATAGCCGAGGACGTCGTCACAGTCTTGTTCTCAGATCTGCGAGAGATCCGCCGCACCAGTCGCCGCTAGAGAGATCGAGCCCCGCCGCACGCTCGACGGCAGCCGTCAGAGATCAAACCTCGGCCGCTAGATCTTCGCTCGCTGTTGTCGCTGTTCCTCGTCGAAGTCCGCCGCTGCTGACCGTCGCCACAGCCGAGCCAGCACCGCTACAGCCAAGTGCTAATTTGAGATCTATGTTGTAGGATGTGGTTGCGTTGTCTACCACGAAAGCAAAGTATATGGCACAGAGGGTGAAAAAGAGGCATTGTAGTTGAAGTATCTGGTTGAGGAACTTGGGTTCAAGCAGGAAAAAGGTGTTCGCATGTTATGTAGCAGTCAGAGTGCGATCTACTTGGCAAGAAATCAGGTGTACCATGCTTGGACGAAGCATATCGATGTTCGTTATCACAAGATTAGAGAGTGGTTGAATTTCGGGGTTGTAGATTTGCAGAAAGTTCACATAAAGGAGAATGTGGTAGATATGCTTACCAAGATAGTTCCCAAGATCAAGTTTGAGTGTTGCTTAGACTTGATCAATGTTTCTTCATGCTGAGTTTGTGGTGGAGCATCCTCGCCACGCGAAGGGGGATACAAGGACGTGCCAAGCTGTGATACGGGAGTTCGCTAGTGAATTGTTCTGGTATGGATCGTGAAGTCAACGCCAAAGGTGGAGATTGTTATTTTTGACACTGACTTGTTGAATTTTTTTGTCCCCTATAAATATATCCTTATTATGTAGAAAAATGGGGACAGAGAAATTAGGATTTTCAAAGAGCGATACACATGAGAGAGCGATTTCAAAGAGAAATCATTGTAATCTGACTACTTGATTAGTGAGTTTTCTCTTCCCGTGAGTTTTTTCTTCCCCTTGAGAATTTTTCCCATGTAAATCTGATGTCGTTTTTCGTTCTTTTTTTATCAATTGTGCTTGTGGATTGATCGATTGTTTGCTGGATTAAGATTGTGGGTTTGTCTCGAGGGTTAAATCGCAACACTTTATAACATGTACGTATTTTGTATTATTTTATACTTATGAATATAAATCTCGTTTTTATATCAAATCATGTCTGATCGTTCCGTAACATGCATTAACTCGAAGTACGTAACTTACCCAACCATTGATGTTTCACAATAGTATTTACAAAAAAATTATATTTGATCGTCGTTGTATGCGTATCAAACTTTATATCGATACACGTGCAAAGTCAAAATGTTAAAAAATTTATGGGACAGAAAGAAATATTGTTTAACGTTGATATTCGTTGACAGTGAGTGGAGCAAGGCTGAATCAATGGTGATGATCTTGACAAGATAACATGATTTGAACAGCTAAAAAGGCACCTAAGACAGATATTGGGAGAGGAATCTGTAGCGAGAGCAGTCTGCTCCACTACAGCCACCATAACTTTCCAGTAAATAAGTGCAGGATTCCACCCAGAACATCAAGAGAAGGAGAATACTAAAATGAACTCCACAAGTGACAACAGTATGCTCAAATCCATGTACATGATTTACTAGCCTGAAGGATTCAAGCCATAGCAAGACTTTAAAGAATGTGGTCAGTTAAAAGGTTCGCGCTGGGGTGAGTATTCATCAGTATCTGGATATATGGTGAAGGCGCAGGTGATTCAGTTCTTTAAGACCTGATAAAAATCCGGGCGAGGAACTGAAAACGTTACAGCAAATGCCAGGCTGACGGCCAGAAGTTCATTCGATTGCCACCTTTAATCATCATATCTCAATCCAGAACGAAAAAATTATCAGCTCCTTATACCTTTTGTTCAAGGAGAAGGCAACAAAGATTTAGTGCTGAAGTTCAGTATAGCTAGCTAGTATCCATGAGGCCATGAGGTAGAAGCAAACAAAAATTCATATATAGACGGTTCATCAAATTGATCCTTCTTTTTCCAGCAATCCGCAGAGCTTTTTGGTTCCACAGGAGCTTGGAAGGACCGACATACTGATTACATACTGAAGTTTAGGCAATGTGAGGGAGTAGAATCAAACTCATACAGGGTTCTTCGTCTTGATCCTTAATTTCCTAGCGATCAGAGTCGCTTTTGGATGAACGGGGCGCTTGCAAGGATCACATTGTTCGACCTCGACCCAGTTTATGATCTTAAGGATGAGCTGTTGAGGCACTTTTCGAGCATCTCCGTCCATCTTCCCGTTTGTTGTTGTTCTCCTTGCAACTGTCTCGAGGGATTTTTCCAGGAACTCCATGAACCAAAGTCCAGCTTCTGTCTCTATCTGCTTTCCTAATCTGATCGCGCTACTCATCCTGCAAGGAGAAGGCTTCTTGTTCTCGTCGTTATCCCCCTCAGTCGTGGCAGCAGACACTCCTTTTCTTTCAGCCAGGACTTTCGAGTGCGATCTGAGTGTTCTGCCGTTGGTTTTTTCATGAAAGGATGCAATAGACTTGTACAAGGCCAATTTTCGCTTCGATGAGTTTGAGTCTGTGTCTTGAAACCGATTGAGTGAATTGTGCGGGATTTCATTCAAGATGGTAGTATCTTCTTTACGGCGCATTGGAGTGCTGTAGTGTGAGTCTGAGTGGATCTCAGTGGCTGCTTCTATGGATATCATGTCGGTCACTGCCTGAGAAATTTGATGGTGGAACTCGAGGAACTGATCAAAGCAAGCAGCTGGAGCATCTGGCTTGGCAGTTCTGCTCAAGTTAGAGAACATCCTGCAAGGAAGTATCATCAATCTCCAATTAATTCACACAGCAATTGCCATTGAATGTGTCATATGTCGAAGCGACAAATCAAAGAGACATATGTCAAAGGACAGAACTCATACTTTAGAGAACGAATGACATTCTCCATGGAATTAGCATTGTGTAATGCTTGGAGAGCCATCTTTTGAGCCGTCTCTCGCTGCAGCACAGCTTCCTAATGTTCATACATGAACATAGTTGACACTAATTAGCACGCTATATATCATCAAACCAGAACACAAGTAGTACAATTATTAATTTAGTACTCACTTGGCCTAATGCACCAAGCTTTCCAGGTAACTTCAGTGATGCACCAGCATTGCAATTTGCAGATTCATTGGCAGACTGCGACTGTGGCTGTCGCTGTGCCCTCGAGCTGCTGGAGTTCTTCTCATCTCCTGACATTTGGACAAACCCTGCTGCTCGTTTTAAGCTAGGCGGAGGTGTAACACTCTTCTTCGCCTACAAGAAAAATATCGTTCTCAAGAGTCAGGAAACCCAGACCTGATCTCCTCAAATAGAGAGGCAAAGTTGTTCAATTTCATTGAACACATGTCCAAAGTCAAAATACCTACAGATGATTTCAAAGGCGAAGCCGCAACTCTAGCCTCCCGTTCACTAACACTTTTACTCCTCGGAAGCTTCAACACGCTGGGCGTCACACAACTCCTCCTAACCAAAGCAGGACTCTCCCCTCTACTCGCCATTGTTGACAGCAATCCGCCCCCAACCGAAGCCCTTACAGCACTCGAACTCCCATCCTTCCCCGCTTTTGGCCTAACCAAAGGCGACATCTGCCCATTATTAAACCTCACGGCGCTCCCCCGTTCCCTCAACGGCGTGCACTGATCAAAATCCAACGCTCTAGATCCCGCCACATCACCATTCCCCACCCAATTAATCTCCCAATTAGCCCTCTTGTGCCCCGACCCCGAGACACAACCACTCACCCTCCCCTCACCAATCTCCCCCTTTCCTCTCAAACCCATCAAGGGTTCCGACGTACCCACAAAAGGGTGTCTCCCGGGGATCGGTTTCGCCCCTCTGATGACCGGCACCGGAGACCCCGGCTCAAGTCTCTCCACATACAGAAACTGACCCAACTGCATCTTATTACTCAAAACCAAATCCTCCTGCTCAAAGGGCAGACTCGCGTATATCGAATGAGATGAGTCGGTCACTTTGATGTAAAATCCTCGTCTCGGGACGAGACTCTTTTCGTCAAGATCAATTGGGACGATGTCCGTGACTTGTAATAGCGTGCTTCTGTGGTCTCCCGTCGGCTTGATCCCGTATTTCATCGCTTCTAGCAGGTTCAAGAGAACGCCGGGCGTCGGGGTCGCCATATGGAACAGATCTTGATTCAGCAAAATATCAATAACACAATCAGATTTTGAACACAAGATTTGGACCCAATTGGAGATGTGTATTGGATCAGGTGAATGAAGAGGAGAAGGTGAAGAATTGTGATGATGGAGTTGTTGCTTGATGAGGGGATTTGTTGTGGGGAGATGATGAGGAACGGTCAATGAATGAGAGAGAGGGTGAGGGTTTGGGGGTTTTAAATTTTTGGAACGTTGGGGCGCAACGGTCACATGAGGCTTGTGATGTGATTAACCAAGAAAGGGGGTTTCCAAAGTCGTATGAGAAAATTCATTGATAGTCTTAGAGTAGATGTGTTAAATCTAGGTTACAATATAGAGTCCATGTGTTACATTCGGTTATAACAAAAAGATTTGATATCAATAATTTAAGTTTTTTTCCCCCCTTTTTGACACAAAAATGAGTTGGATTATATAGTTCCTGGATTAGAAAATCTTGTCAACAATATACCTTGAAATCAATAACATTGATATCAATTTTATGAATTAATTGACAGGCAACGACAAAATCCTCACATATTTTTTTTAAAAAAGGAAATCTTAAAAAAATTAGAATTTGTAAAGTAATGTTTAAAATTCAAAATCAAAATGATTTGAATAAGAAAAAGACTATTATGACTGCCAATTAACAACAATACCTGCTCTTTCTTTTTTCGTTTTACGAATGATACTAAAATAAAAATAATGAATGATACTGGGAGGAAAATGAATCTGGGAACATTGATCACTTTGAGATTTGGGTGGAGTGCACAGGTCGGAGCCAACAAGAAATAACAACCGTGGAACAGGTCTGACCGAACTGAAAGTTCTTCACCGACAAGATGTATGGATCATCCGGCGCTGATTTGCAGACAAGGGTTTGAATAACATTTATATCAACCGCATAAACACAGAGTACAAATACTTACCTCAAAGCAAAAGACTCAGGAAGGAGTTGATATCAACTCAGGAACAAAATTCATTTGGTGACATCCGCCAAAGCAGAATAAAAGAGAGTTCAATATCTTTATATGAATTTGTGACTTATGAATTGCTTCAATAAGCTAACCCTATGACCTCAATTTTTAAAATTACGAAGCGTGCAAGATAACATATAATTAGTTAATATTTATTGAATATCTTATATCTTATCAGGGGCATTTGGATTACAAAAACACATGAACCCTAGACCGTTTATATTTATTTAATCCACTGCGAGAGTCGACATTCTTGCTCTAAATGAAGGAACAAAGCTTCAAGTGACAGCACCCTCACGAAAGAATCGCTAAAAATATGCAAACCACTCAGCAAGAACAAAAGGTACATGCAGCAAGAAATAAGAAATATTGCTGATAGAAAACAAAGTTGAAACAAATACAAACAGATTCTATTAGAATCAAACATGAATAATAATACAATAAAAGGCAAGACAATGATTTCTATGTGAAGAAAGTGCTTATCCAACCTAAGCATCCATTTCGCATTTTCCTCCTCAAACATAGCATTATCCCGAGAGACAAAAATGAACATGAGGTTAAAACGGAGTGAACTTCGAATCTCGAATAGAAAAGGCAGCAAAAGGAGCAGTTATGCGCCAGTGTCGGTTCCCACATTTCAGTCCGTGTTATAGTGGTGTTGCGAATCCTGTCACATGGAAAAGAAGAGCTTGTGTTAAAATATGATCTTCAACCTTTTAGATGAGCTTGAGCTGGGGCAAAGTAGATTCCTTGTCATTTTATAAGAGCGAATTGTGGCTAGAATTCTAATCCTTCGGTTCAATCTACTGATCAAAAGGAAAGAAGAAGGATCAGGGATTAAGAGGCATTTGCATGAGAAGCAATGTTGACACAAAAGCACATGAGCACTAATTAACATCACAAAGGCTGAGACAACGATTACAGCGAAACAATCATGGAGGATGCTTAAAGCCTCTGCTAAGGGCTTCTAATTCAATGTGTAAACCGGATATTTAATTATCGAGAAGCGAGGCCTCTAGTCATATCTGAATTGATGCATCACAAGCTATAAGCACTAGTTATACAGTAGAAAGCAAACTGTAAAAGATGATTATGATCAGGATCCTTTTTTCTCTCTTCCTTCACATAATTGTCAAATTGTCCCAAGCAGCAGTTTTGAGTGCAGCGCAACAAGACCTATCATGGGTTGTTCTAAAAGCTGTGATGATTAGATACGGAAAAACACAAGATAAAGCTTACATATAAATCATAAATCTCTGCATCAGATTCCAACTGACCGACTACTAACTAATCACAAATAAAAGGTCTCTCGTGGATGCGGGTGTATTACTAACTGATCTCTAACAAAACTGTTCAGCACACAAACAACTTTGTGCTTGGCTGCTTGTAAAGGGTCTTGTTCAGCGAAGCCCTTAGGAAAGAAAACTAAGCATTTGGAGCAATACAGGCAACTGGTATCTAGACAAACAACTCATATTAGTTAAGCGGAACGGATGTTTATGGCCATTTTTCATGTTTTCATATTTTCAAGCGACAAGGCTGGCTATTTAAGGACTGGAACACCAATAAAAATTCCAGAAACTGTTCCATAATTCCTACACACACGCTTATACATGTCATCAGTCAGGAAGGAAAAATGAAAACCCTGAGATGTATAATGCAATTCAGTATCACACAAAACACATGCTAACTAAAGAACCCCCAAGCTATGAAACAATAATTGGTTAACTGCATATTCATATTACAAGGACAGGTTCATGGTCCACCATGGAGCTAACTTACATGACATATGATATTGGCCATTTCTTGCATGATAGGAGCAATGAACTTCATGTACCTGTAAGAACGTTTTTGCCCAAAAAACCCTTCAGAACCTAATAGGTCTAACTTGCAGCTAGCACACTCAAAAGCCAAAGATGGAAGTTTTGATGTCAAAATGTCGTTTTCACAAGAAAAACCAACAGTCCAGATGTCCGCGCTTTAATCCGTGCAATGTCTTGAAATCATGGCCCATCTCTCCTACTAGCAATACCACAACCCTGTCACCGCCATTTCATCTCCTAAAACCCCATAGAACCTTTCATGCTTTATCACAACCCTCAGTAAAAAATGAAATAGAATAGTCAAGCATGGAGGAAAAAAGGCTTTGGGGGAAAAAAAAAGCTTTGAAATGCAACGCACGAGAGAAATGCATCAGACAGTGGATCATCTCAAATATGTTTGACGAAGCCAAGAAGGGGATGTGACCAAAGACACAATGCAGAAGCAATGCCAGCTTCGCTTTACAAAATTTTCTTCCCTTGGGTTTTGTGGCAGCTTACAGGGGTTCCTTCCACATCTAATACTTCAAATTTCCAAGCTGCTAACTAGAAATAAGAATTTGAAGTTAAATACTATCCTAACTTGTAAAATTTATATCCGTAAATCCATGGTCATGACAAAGCATCATTCACTAGGCAACTCAGACGATAGTCACGACTCACGACACTTGAAACTTTCATGCACTCCTTGTCATTTTCCCCATCGTCATGAAACCATCACCCTATAGTTGTTTCTAACCACAACAAAAAAGATCAAAGTAATATCATGCTTTCTTATGTTAACAAGACAACGAGTACCAATCTTTGATTCGAGACATCAAGAGCAACAATGTGGCCTTCCAATTCACATCAGCAGCTTAAATATCAAACACATAACTCTGCATTGAACCCCTTCAACATCCAATCGATATCTTGTTACACCGCACAAAAATCAACCCAAATTGCAAACATAAAAAAATGTTCAAGAACGTTGCAAGAACAACGAACAAGGAAAGCAAGACACACCTTCAGAGAGACAACCCCAGCTGCCAGAATACAAAGATAACAACGAAGTATACAAAGCAGAGGCAGTCACACTATGCAAAGCCATCAACGACCCCGCCGCGCCCAACTCCACCGGAACCCTAAACAAATCAACACCACCACCACACACCAAAAAACACCAATCAGTAATCAAATCCGCCAACAACACCCAAATCTCAAAAATCCCCAAAATCCCCAATTGGGTCCAACCCAAAACCTCATACCTAGAAGAATTCAGCATCCTCATGATAGAACTCCGAGAATTTGATGTCCTGCGCCTAGATGAACCCAAAAGAGAAGAACCCAGTGGCTGTGACACTGATGATTTGGTGCAGGCAATGTTGAAAATGGCGGATCTTGTTGATAAGAGCTGTAGGGTTCTCCTTGCACAGGTGATGGCAGCCATGGTCGTGATGTGGTTGACTGGTTTCACTTCGATCTTGAATCTGAATAGGGAAGGGTTATCTCTAGGGTTTTTTTCTCTAGGGTTCAAGTTAAAAGAGTCCATTGATTTTTATTTTGAACCAAAAAGGGCAAAAACAAGAAAAAAAAAAGGAAAGGAAAAAAAAGTCAACTGATTTTAGATCAACTCAATGTATGATCATTCTTTCTATCATTGTGTTATTAAATTAGAATCTTTAGACTGTTTTATTTTTAAATCATATGACATAAAATACGAACAGATGATATTACGACACAAAGTGAAGATATAAGGATTAAAGTTACACACTTACACTTGCTTTCATATACAATCTCTCTACTAGTACGAGTAGAGGATCAACAAGACAAACAGTGAAAGACGTCAAGGTTTCCCTCGTTTATTTGCATACATAGATTAATCACCATGTAAGATGCTCATGCATTCCAGCATCTGATAAGTCCAAGGTGGGAGTCATTCAAGCATCGATAGTCCACGCGAAATCATTCTGGTAAAACCAGTGACAAACCTCAATTTCACCAGGAGTTGACTCGAGCAATGAGAATGCTGGATGATTTGAGCTCCATGAAGTGGTATCCAGATGACAGATAGCCAATCCACGGTTAATTTTCACCTTGGTCTCTGAATCCAATATATCTACTTCGTAGACGCGGGCATTCGGTAAAGCATGGCACAGATAGACCAAGTATGGGTAAAAGGCCTGATGACAAGAAACCGTATCGATGGCTTTCCCGCTAGCTACTGCTCTTACCTTGTCTAGCATCACATCCTTGCCGGATCCATTAGTATTCTCCGTTGTCCTAATCTTGATCAAACGGCCTAACTTGGAAACAGCAAAATCAATCATGTCCTCAGCCTAGCGGATACACCTTTTCGTCTCACCAGCATTTGGTTTCAGCTCGCACAACCGCAATGTGGCATTCATCCAGGCTTCGACGTTAGATGTGCTTGATGTGAGAAATATATGCTTCACCTCTTGGAACTTGGAAGATGAAAATGGTAACTTTGACTCAATGGATCTAGGTAGGAAGGATCTTACAGGGATCCTGTTCCTAATGTCAGGCATCGGGGTTATAGTCCCACTCTTGAGCATCTTCTCCCTGAAGAACGTCCCCGGGATCATGAAGTCATGCTCAATGTCACCTTGCTTATTATTGTAGGTGAAACTAATAGAAACCATGAAGTTGATTGAAATTGGGGAGTGGGTAAGATGTGTAGAAGAATTTCTTTCTTTTCCGTTGGGTAATTCAGCATCTTTGCCACAGAACAAGTTAGCTGATTTGCAAAATGAGTTGATGTGTGCTGACAACGCATTCCGGCTTGCAATCCGAGAGAAAAGTGCGGTCTTAGTTCCTGTCAGGGGAGAGGCTCTTGCTAGAAGAAATTTGGGCAGTGGTGACGTGGGTATCTCATTGTCACAATACTGCATCAAATAGGCTTTTGGGGACAAGGAATCCTCCACATGAGAGTGACTTGGACCAGATGCATAAACCTGCATACAATTACAACCGGTATTAGAATCATATCGAGTATGAGAGAAAGGAAGATCGACCATGGTTATGAATACTGAAGCTCGAAGGATGTGCATGGGGTAATCCCTGGGCACACAAGTCCTGTTCTAAACCAAACTATTCTCTAAAACAACCAAGATAGACTCATCTATAACATGAATAAAACCAACAAAATCGTCTAAAGCTTATAGGATTCACACGGAGTATATCTATAGACAGTTCTGTTCCACACGAACATCTCCTCAATACAACCAAAATAGGATCATTCAGAATACCCGTTTGTCCAATATAATTTGAACCATGATTACTGAGAACCAATTCAACTACAGATTATATAGCTGTCTATGCATTTCAAATGATGTAAAGCATGAGACCAGGAAAGTACCCAGTAGCTTGTCATGGAAATATGAAAAGAAAAAGAAGAAACAATACAGATGATCCGATGTCATGACCACGACACTAAAATATGGCAAATGTGAAGTCATTTTATTGATAATCTGAAAGCACAAGAAAAAAGGCTTACAGTCGATGCTACTACTAGCAGCAAATAGAAAACAACAGACATGAGGTCAAGATCCTTCATCTTTCTCATCTAACAGATAAGGAAGAAGATTAGATAGACTGCAGAGACGGGGATCTGCTGGTGAATTTATATAAAATCGATGTACTTGTAAAGCCGAGAGATCATTGTTCCGAGGTAAATTGTGATTTGTCCAAGGATCAGGGACACTCTACGATGGAGGACAGGGCACAGCTATGCGCAAAAGTAAAAGATCAGGCTTAATTCTTACCACATCCAATGTTGTATAAAATGGTTTCAATACTCCGGCGGTCCGAGATGGAGTACCTTTTAATCGGTTTAAAGGCTTGATTAAGCAGGTTATTCGATTTTGAATATTATACATGAAAAATATTTATGTAAGCATGAAATGTTAGTATAAGTACCATAATGAAAAATAAAGGCAGAAGAACTAGAAATACATGGAAGAGAAAGACTCAACGATGTAGAAACAATGAAGAGCCAAAGTTAGAGGAACAATCAAGTGCGGGGGCAAAAATCTATCTAGGTTTTTTTCTTTCTTTCTAATCAGGGTTGCATATCTTTGCTTTTTTACTTCTTACTTTTAAATTTCCTTAAACCACATCTTTTTTATTTCAGGTTAAGAAATAAATAATAGGCAATTAGTCAGGATTAAACGACGATTAAAAGAAAATAAGGATTAATCAAGTGAGCGCTTAATTCGAGCGATTTCCCAAATTTTACTCGACATCGACCGAAAATGATTAATCACCGATTAATACGTTTTTTTACTAAATTGACCACATCTCCCCCATCAAAGACAACAATAAGTACAAGGAACTTTATTTAAATTTTGTGATGAATCTCGCTTGAGTTTAGAATATAAAGTAAAAAAGGGTGATTGATTTTAGAGCAAAGAAACTGCTCTAGCCTTTTGCTTCCGTAAATTTAACTCAACCATGACACAATGAAAATTCATTAGTAAAAAAATTCAACAACCTATCTTCACTTCCAATTTCAACCATGAATAAGTAAAGACAGAAAGTTGAGAGGGAGAGGGTCCAGTGCAGAGATCGCGCACCGCAACGGACAAATTTGCAAGTAAACAAATTGAAGCCCCTGTCTATATTCAGGCGAGGCTCTAGCCCATTGTTGAATGAAGGATTTGCCTGAAGTCCTCTTCGACGGCTTCGGTTGATTCATGCTTAGCGTGTTTGAGTTTTGTCAAGATTTCATGGCCCTGCATATGAACCTATGCTTATTTAAATAACCAAGATTTTGATAAGGAAATCGTCGGCGAGACAAGTGACCGTCCTAAGAAGGTTTCCCAGGATGTATACGAGTAACGCCAAAGCACGTTGAAAGAACATGTGTTGACCTGTGAGATCAGCTCTGAGCTTGAAAAATAGTATGTGGCAACATCCCGACAAGATTACATCTTCTCTATCTCTTGTTGTTGTGGAGCTCTTTCGTTCGGGTGTAATTCGTTTATATGCTGTCGCTGATTAGTGGATTTCTTCATCGTCGTCGACTACTCGTGATTTTTTCCGCAAGGATTTCCACATGAATCTCTCTCTCCTTTTATTTGTTCCATTTAATTCTTCTATTGGTTGTTATATGGATGATTACCGTTCTAATTAACCCGCCTACGTTAGTATCGATATTTACTAATGACTTTGAAATCAACGGACCTTCGGGTCGTAACATCTATATTAAAATGCATTGAGGCCTCTGCATATAGATTAGTATTGTAACATAATCATATGACCAAATGTCAAAATTATTGAGCAATTGAGTTGTTTCTTGAGTTCTTCAACATAGAGCTTCTTACTGTGCTTACAGAAAACTAATGCCAATAACATGCAACAACTGGTTTCAGGAGGCAAATGCATTAACAAAAGGGATTAGGATCTTTAATCGTTGAAGGATATACTCATACTAAGTCTGTCGTATAGTTTCATTTAACCATGGTTTGTCGAATCGGACCGATTCGGGGTGAATCGGGGTGTATCGTTTCGCTTTTGATCAATACCGACTGTGAATCGGCCTCAATCGGATGAATTGTTCCCGATTCAACCACTTATCTAACTTACCTAACCAATTTCTCTTCCTTTATCTTCTTTCATATCGCTATCCAACACACCAGAAAGGCAGAACCCAAACTCTGCACTCGATTTTCAACCCCTCTCTTGATCTCCACCGTCCAGTTAGAAAAACTGATATTTGTCTTTTACAATACGAGATTGCGAGTCAGAAACACCAGGAGAATTAACGAATCTCCGGAAGATTCAATTGATCACGATGAATTATTCAATGTTGAAGATCCACTTGTGCGGTGAACAAGAGAATTGGAGGAACTAACACTTGATACTGTGGATGTTCAACCAAATCCTCAGGTGGAAAGATGCTTTAGCCATTGAGGACGACACTTCCTCCGACGATGATGATGGTGATCGTGGTGATGTTAATCTCCCCACAAAAGATGATGATGATATAGGACATAGAAGATATGGTGGATATGACGATTATAATGGATATGATCGATCTTCATCAAGATTTGATTATGAACCCGCTCGACATTCTTCATTTCTTTGGATTTTATGTGTTGTTTTTTGTAGTAAGTGAATTTGAGGTTCTATTTTAATAGTTTATGTTTTTTATATGATGTTTGAAATTATTTATGCAATAAAAAAGGTGAATCGGACCGATACACCCTCATATCGATGAACCGTTCCGATTTTGGAAATACTGATTTCGGTACGATTCCTGGTTCGAAAAACCTTGCATTTAACATGCCACTGTCCATGACGATCATAAATAGGTCAATTTTGCACAGCATGTTTCACGCCTTTTTTCCATATTGTTTACAAGTTGAGAAAGCTAATACCCCGACACCAAATTCAGAAAAAAAGGTCATACCTGACAACTCGGCAAAACACAAATAATTTGTCATAAGAAGTGCCTTAAGGCTTGTCAAATGGCAAGAATCTGAAAACACTCCTCTGTGACGTTATGATACTGGAAATAATCTTATGTTACAATCTAACATATTATCTTGATGAAAAAGCCATCAATCAAAATCAAGAATCTCTACCTACATGATACTCAGGCAAAAATAAAGTGAAGTACTTGCAGGACCATCATGCATATATGATAGTATCCAGTAGAAGGTCCACGTTTCAGGTAATAACAGGACATCATCCTACAATCAAAATGGCTCATCCTTATTTCTGCCCATGGAAGAGAAATTTATCCTAGTTAATACTACCAATGGCAGCGTAGTTCCTACTGACTCAAAATGACCGTTATTTCTAAAGAACATTTCCTGGAAAATAGTAGCACATGCCATTAACAATTAAGGCAACACTTACAAATAGTGCCCTGATCAGAACAATTGAAACAAGAAACGACATGAACCTCAGGATACTGATTCATTCAGATGGAAAGAAAGAACAGTAAGTATAAATGCATTGGAGATGGAAAAAAAAGAGAAGTGAAAATGGACCAACCTGGAAGCCAAATCCTAAGCGAAAGCAAAAGAATGCGCAACCAATAGACAATAACTGCATGCGAAGTCATCATCAACGGGACGAGAGCTAACTTCACAGAAATCCTGAACGATAAAGAAAACATACGATCAAAACTACAATCAATTAATTATTAACATGACAACCTTAATTGAGCTACATTGAATAAATTGTTCCGCCAGAACTCCAGAACCAACAATCAAGAGAACGATAAGGGATGAGTGGCGAAGGCAAGCATGGTTTTCCTGCATCATAGCCACTAGCACTTGATCTTTAATGAAGAGTGACAGACTCAGGGATAAGCATGATACAACAACAACAAATCAAACCTTTATCCCATCAAGTGGGGTCAGCTACAAGTGTGATCAAACATTTATCTCATCAAGTGAGGTCAGCTACATGATCCCAATCTGTCATGTATATCATCTTCTGTAAGATTATGATAGGTCATATCATATTTTAAGGTTTTTTTCATGGTCTTTTTAGGTTTCCCTCGTCCTCTCTTGACATGTGCTAACTCCCAAACTTCACATCTTCTAACAGAAGCTGTGATTGATCTGCGTTTCACATAAGCTGTGACATGAGGGATAAGCATGATGACTACATAAAATACTGCATCCATATTCATAAAACATAAATGCTGACTCTGTCTCCAATTTCTCCTCATAGAGGAACTACAGTGCCAGCAAGAGGAGACTGCTTGGGATAATATGCAAAGCTGTAAGCACAATAAATGTGCCTGGAAGCATTTGGCGACTACAGGCTTTTAAGTTTTCTTTTCCTCACAGTTCTATCATTTAGGGAAAAAAAAATGACAAAAACGAACGCAAACCGCAGAAGGCACATAGAATATAACTGTATAAGCTGTCTGTTACATTTACCTGCACCTTTAATTCACAATTTCACATAAGAGCTGGTACAGGCTCATATTATACGGCTAGACAGCACAAACGCTCATGCATGCATGACATCTTACGTGACGTTTACATTATCATTTGATCTCGAGACAGAAGGTGTAGGCTTAATTTTACCCAGAATCCTAATTGATAAAACACGGCTCACAATAATGTGTTATCCAGTGTAGCCGAGTTAGCTGCAATTCGTCTTCCAAACTTTTAAAAATCAAGTCTTTAAATTTTAAAATTTTAAAATAGAGCAGTAATTTTTTTAAACATGTGAGGGCTGCAATTTCTGTTAGCTGTAATTACTGCAGCCCCACAATTCCCAAAACTTATTAAACACACATAATATGTAGATATACATATGATCATTCTAATGGTATGATAACCGATAAGTAACAAGTCTGTCACACAACAGACAGAAGGCTTTGAAAGGCTGAGCATGACAGAAATGCATCTTACACTGAATTATCTCATTTATATTTGACAAAGCCAAGAGGGGAATGTGACCCGTGCAGAAGCAATGCCCGCCTCTCTTTACAAAGTTTTCTTCCCTGGAGTTTTGTGGCAAGCTATTTACAGGGGTTCCTTCCACATCTAATACTTCAAATTTCCAAGCTGCTAACTAGAAATAAGAATTCTGAAGTTAAATTTGTAAGCTGTTTGATTATAAATGAGGAATGGTGAAGGAAAGAGGGAGAAAACGAGTTGTCGAGACAAGTGATAACACTTTTTTCTTAAGATCGATTTGCCTCGTTCTATGCACACGAACTACGGCAATCAATCCCCAACATACAACGACAAACGTATATGATTAAGTTGTACTACCTAATCATACACCATTTGTATCTTAGATGCCTTGAACGATTCTAGAAGAAGAAGAAGAAGGGATGTAACGCATGTCGATTCGTTCGTGCGTCACAACGTAAAAAAAAATAAAAAGAACACAAAACATATCGATACGCTCGTGTTTTGCGCACAAAAGAGAGGAAGAAATCAAGGAATCAGAATATGTATTAACAGTCCTTGGTGATGCATTTTATAGAGGATGCAGGGAAGAGGTATCTCTTGGCGCACTCTCTTGCAGCGAAAAGAAAGGAGAGGGAAAGGATTTTTTGGGCCTGGTCCAGCGGCCCAATCAGCCCCAGAGCCCAGCCGCGGCCCGGCCATTCCAATCCAATTTACAATGCGGTCAAACTTTAAAATGCGAAGTTATTGATCCAATTTAAAATGCGGTCAAACTTTCTCCACACGCACACCTAAATCCAACAAAATTCTATACAAACTTGTAAATTTTATACCCATTATTCCATGGTCATGGCAAGGCATCATTCACAAGGTAACTCAGAAGACACTTGAAACTTTAATGCTCTCCTTGTCATTTTCCCCTTCCTCATGAAACCATCACCCTATAGTTGTTTCTAACCACGACAACAAATATCAAAGTGCCATCATGCTTTCTGCCGTCAATGAGACAATGACAACCAATTTTTCATTCAACCAGACCACATCACGAGCAACAACATAGCCATTCCCATTCACATCAACAGCTTCAACATCAAACATATAACTCTGCATTCAACTCCTTCAACATCCAATCCATATCTTGTTACACTGCACAAAAATCAACCCAAATGGAAAACGTAAAAACAAGTTCAAGAACGTGGCAAGAACAAAAAGCACGGAAAGCATGACACACCTTCAGAGAGACAACCCCAGCTTCCAGAATACAAAGACAACAACGAAGTACACAAAGCAGAGGCAGCCACACTATGCAAAGCCATCAACGACCCCGCCGCGCCCAATTCCACCGGAACCCTAATTAAACAAACCACCATCACCACCAACAAAAAACACCAATCAGTAATCATTAATCAAACTCCCAAAACACCACCCAAATCTCAGAAATGCCCAAAACCCTCAACTGGGTCAAACCCAAAACCTCATGCCTAGACGAATTCAGCATCCTCATGATAGATCTCCGAGAATTTGATGTCCTGCGCCAAGATGAACCCAAAAGAGAAGACCCAGTGAGTTTGAAACTGAGGATTTGGCGGTTGTTGTCGATGAGAGCTGTACGGCTCTCCGAGACTTCAGCCACGGTAGCAACAGCACCGGTGCATTCGGTCATTGACCCTTTGGATTTTTATTTAATGATTCCGATTTATTTGATGGATTAAGATTTATTTTTATTTTTTGTTTGGATTTTTTATGAATATAAATTTTTTTATGGGGTTATTTTCATTGTGTTTTTTTAGATTTTTTTAGGATTGATTTTTTTAATAGGATTTTTTTTCAAACTTTTTAAATATAAATAAAATAAAAACACATCCAAACTAGATTCGTGCTATTGGACTGTCAACTGCCGAGGATTCAGCACCGCCATGGTTGTGGTGTTATGGTGTGGTTTCACTTCAATCGTAAATCTCAATGAGGGAGTGTTCTTTCTAGGATTTTCTTGTTTAGGGTTTTAGAGTTTAGTTTACGGGGAAGGATTTATGAAGTGTGACATCGACATCGACGCATAATCTTGCACAAGGGCAACCCCGTGCTTCGCAGAGGGATTATATCATGTTTGATAAAACAAAACCCATTAAAACAATATTTTTCTTTTCTGTATTATATTTTTTACGATGTTTTTCTAATTATTATTGACACTATAAAAAAATACACTATTTACGACAAAAAACAATCCTTCCCGTCGTAAAATTGCAACCCAAACAAACTGTCGTTAAATAAAGTTTGGAGACGAAGAGTAATTTCATCGCAAATTAGCAACTGCGTCGTCGCAAATCGGCGACTGAAAGGCCCTGCTGTCGTAAATTAGCGACAGAAAACATGAATTCGGTCGCTAAGAGTAAATATACCCCCAGATTTGGTTTCCTCTTCTTCGACTTTTCATCCAAATTCCCCAAACTCTAACTCCGTCGTCGTCGCCCAATCTCCGGACACCGAAGAAATCCCCGTTGACCACCACTTCCCACCTCGTCCACATCCTCACGACCACCAATTCTGATCACGACCTACCTCCCCACATCCCTACGACCCCACAGCCTTCAGCCGACGAGGAACGCCGCCAAACAGCGACGTCGCCTGGGGAGCCATCGTTGTCAGGGGAGCCGTCTGCCGTGAGGGGAGCAGCCAGTAGTCGCCGCCATCTGCACTATTTTCGATTTTTGCATAAAATCGCAAAGTGAATTTCTGATTAGTGTTTTGATTTAGTTGATGATGATTGTTGGGTGTTTGGATGATATATTAAGATTGTTCAGATGATTGGGTTGGTTCGGAGGGATTGAGAATGTGTCTTGATCTGAGATTGTACGGATGCATTGTCCAACTTGTTTGGATGATTGTGGTATTTGTATGAATTGTCACTACAAGAAAACGCTAATAATGGATTAGCGTGTATTGTAGTTATGGATTAGTGTGTGCAATAATATTGATGATTTGCGTTCTCCTTATATTGATGATTGGGTTGTTTGGATACGTTGTCGGTGGTTGTTTGAATAATGGGGTTGTTTGGATGGATTGTCGGATGGTTTGGATGATTGAGTTGTTTGGATGTATGGTCGAATGTTGTTTGGGTGCTTGGGTTACTTTGGAGGGATTGGAGCGATGAGTTGATTTATTTGTTATTATGATTTTTTATAGTGTTAAGTGTCGAATTTAACTTAATTGTAATGAAACTTGTTAAATGATAAATGAAACGAAAATTTTAAGTTATATATATATATATATATATATGTATGTATGTATAATTTTTTTGTGTTTGTAGGGAGTTTTTTGAATCTTAATGAATATTATGTAGCTAGTTTGAGTTCTTAATGTTATGTGAAACAAAATAAAATTTTTAAGCTAGTTTGTTTAACATTAGTGAAAGTGAGAAATTATTTGCTATAGAACTAAAATTTAGTACATGTAGCGATTTTTGATTAATGTATTTGACATGGATCATGTTTTAATGGGCAGAAAGGTGGGGTCGGATTTGTCATGGTTTTATGATAGATCATGGATGTATGAACGGTTTGTCGTTTGGTATTTGAACACTGTGTATGCAAGAAATGTCAAAAATTTTGTGAACTTCGTCCTTGAGAACCAGATTTTTAATTATCCCGGACACTCGAGATGCCCTTGTGTCAAGTACCACAATAGAATATATCAAACAACGGATGAAGCGATAGTGCAATTATATGACCAGGGGTTTGTGTCCAACTAGTGGATATAGACACAATAGGGTGAGGCTGAGTAAGGGGAAGCCTCAAATACGATGCGCTCAAATACGTACGTATGAGGATATGGTTCTGAATGGGTTTGGGCCTGATTTTCCCAGGGTTGTAGATCACGAAACGATGAAGGATTTCGATGACAGTCCCCCTCCTACTTCCAAACCTTTCTTTGATATGTTGAGTGGTGCTAAGGAGTCCTTATATCTTGGTTGCAGAGTGTCTCAATTGGAGGTTACTTTCAGATTATTGAATATCAAGTGTGAGTACAATACATCCCACAGGGCGACTAATGTCATTGCGGCGTTGTTGAAAGACATTTGTCCAGAAGACAATGTGATGATGGACACATTGTACTCCACTAACCGGCTGATGGGGGGCATCCGTCTTACTGTTAAGAAGATAGATGTATGTCCCAATGGATACATGCTGTTCTGGAAAGATGCAGAGAACTTGAAGATATGTTCTAACTGTGGGGCACGAAGGTACAAGGACAAACTTCGGGGGTAAGAAACGCTCTTTTGAAAGGGCACGTCTATGGTCTTGGGTCCGTCAACTCTATGTTCTACTCGAAGGACATATTGTCCTCGGGTAGAAAGGGGTCTCCTTCGATCGATCCACGTCAATTTGCCGAGTTGAAGGAGAGCAATGCGGTTTGGACAGCACACCTTGACGAGCTGACACAGTTGGTCCAGTGACTGTCGCAACAGTATCAGTGCGGTAACAACCCGCTTGATCGACCTCCTCACCAGCCTCGGGATCCATCGTCCCCTTCCGACACGCCCGAGCAAACTTATGTGTTCTAAATTTGGATGTTCGCTATTTTTTGTTGGATGTTTTGATTATTTAGACAATAATATATATAACTTGTGTAATTGAAATTATGATATGTAACTTGTATGTATGGTTGGTGCTTATGGTTGTTTTTTGCCATCGCAAAACTGGTTTTAGTGGGAAAAAATGGCCGAATTCGAGCCTCGCCTGTTGTAAAAAAACAACCATATGCCCAAAATAATCCATTCCAGGAATAAGGGTTTGCGACAGAAGAATGGTTTCCGTCGTAAATTAGCGACAGATTCCGTCGTAAATTTGTGACGGTTTCGTCGCAAATTAGCGACAGCCATTGTCTCCGTTGCAAACCCTATGGAAACACGGTCTGCAACAAAGATCTTTGCAGTCTCTAATTTGCGACGGATTTTGAATCCTCCAACGCTAAATCAATTAGCGACAGTCACTTTCAGTTGCAAATCCGTCGCTAAACATTGTTTGCGACGGAAACGTTTATGGCAAATAGCACTTGGATTTTTGTAGTGTGAACATGTATTTTGAAAGTTTTTGTTAGTTTTTTAGAAAATATGATTTTAATTTTCTACTGTCTCACGGTTACAGTATGAAATATTTAATACCCTTATTGTTTCACAATATTTTCAAAGAAAAAAAAAACTTAATCGTCTCATAACACGGGTCAAAGATTGCCATGATATATCAACGCATCCAATCAAAAAATACAAACTTTTTAGGACGAAGATAGTACTTAAGGGTATATCGAGATTTTGTCACTCTAAAATACAAAAGTATAAAATTGTCACTTAAATCTTAGTAGTTACAATACTGCAAAGTGAATTTTAACTATATATAATTATTTTAACTCAGCAAAATAACCCTTAAAGATATACAAAGATTTTAACATTCTAACATAAATCTTAGTGAGGTGCAATAGCTGACCAAGTAATTTGATCAACATTATTCCCAAGGTTTATCTTAAAAAAACTATTTTAAGGTTAACTACATCTGATAAAAAATTTAAAATATATTATGTGATGTATAATAGATTAAAAGAATATAACATGATTCTGGAGCTATTAATATAGTTTTGTGAGAGTGGTTTCTAGGTTAATGATTTTGTAAAAATTGTTATGATTATTAGATAGTGTTTCATTCCCCTATTCCTATAATAGAAGATGCATGCATACCTCTTTTCCTTCCTTTTCACTCAAATGACAAATACATTGAAAAATATAGGCATACATGTGTTTTTGTTTTCCTCCTGTCTTTTCATTCGATATGGTTGAGCACAATTTTTCACTCAATGACAAAAAGAAGGGCAGTTCTATAAATACATTGAAAAAAGAAGAAAAAATTGGAAACTAACTATTCATTTCTCTATTCCTATAATGTATGATCTTCTTTTGATCATTAGGTTGATGAGACGTTGAGACTAAATTGTAATCCTTGAATTGTTTCAAGTCAAATAACGTAAACAAACTAGGTTATGGTACTGCATAAAGTAAAGAAACAAAGATCAAAGTTACATTTGCTTTCACATACAATCTCTCTATTAGTACAAGTTGATGATCAACACGCCAAAGAACGGAACACGTCGAGGTTTCCCTCGTTTATTTACATACATATATTTATCACCATGTAAGATGCTCATGCATTCCAGCATCTGATATGTCCAAGGCGGGACTCATTCAAGCATCGATAGTCCATGCGAAATCATTCTGGTAAAACCAGTGACAAACCTCAATTTCACCAGGAGCTGACCCGAGCAAGGAGAATGCTGGATGATTGGAGCTCCATGAAGAGGTATCCAGATGACAGATAGCAGATCCGCGGTTAGTTTTCGCCTTGGTCTCAGGATCCAATATGTCTACTTCGTAGACACGGGCATTAGGTAAAGCGTGGCACAGATAGACCAAGTACGGGTAAAAGCCCTGATGACAAGAAACCGCATCGATGGCTTTCCCGCCATCTACTGTTCTTACCTTGCCTAACATCACATCCTTGCCGGATCCATTAGTGTTCTTCGTGGTCCTAATCTTGATCGAACGGCCTAGCCTGGAAGCAGCAAAATCAATCATGTCCTCAGCCGAGCGGACACACCTTTTCGTCTCACCAGCATTCGGTGTCAGCTCGC
>JAOVYX010016676.1:0-24012 GCA_035668315.1 Drosera spatulata
TGCTAATTCTCTCTGCTTGATCATGTTTTTGGCAGAATAGATTTCATACCTATCTTGGCCCCTTTCTGCATGGTATGCGTTATTCATCTTATGGACGTCATTTCACGAAGTTGGAGAAGCTGCAGGAGGTAAATATAAATGTTGCCTTGAACATTGTCCGTGGGTGGAATTCATTTCTCACTATGAATGTGCCTGAGGGGTAAGACTCCTCTGTCAGAATGCAAGTTCAGTCATTAGGTTGGGATTCACTTGTTCTCATCCAATGTTGTAAGTTGTAACGGGTGTTAGTTGGCCCAGGGGGGTGAAACCACCTCCGAGCGCCTTGGCAGTTAGACTGGACCTATTTAGATGCCTATGCAATTGTCAAGCGGATATCTTAGTGATTATCTGAAATGGGTATCTGTTGATATTTCAAATATATATATACACCTACCATCTAATAGTATGCTTTATGACAAAAATGAATCAAATGAAGGTCAAGAGAAACAATAAAGCCTGCATTTTTGTTCATGCTTAACTATGTTTAGAATGAAAATTTAGGATGAGATGCCTAAGCATTTAGGCGCTTCCTGGGGTGTTTTGGGACTATTGAGCATCTAATTGGCACCTAGGCAGACACCCAAATCTTTTTTTACCGAGAGCATTCTTCATCCTGAGTTCCTGTTAGCTAACAGTGTTGGTTGTATTCTGCAGATCGTCAATAGGTTGCATAATTACGTACAAGAGGGTGATACAGTAACATCTCCTCCGACCTCTTTTTCTTTGCTATTTTCAATCTTTGATCACCGCTCTCTCTATCAACATATGGTCAGCAAAATTTATGTTTGGTGGATCTGGGATTCCGGAGTCTGGAACTATTTCTATTGTTGAGCCTGTATATATTGGCTGTTGCAGACTTCTGTTGTGGTGCCAATGACTTTAGCTGACCGTTGCATATTGGCTTTTGCAGATTGTAGACTTCTGTTGTGGTGCTAATGACTTTAGCTGGCTGATGAAGGAGAAGTTAGAAAATACGGGGAAGACATGCTCTTTCAAAAACTTTGATCTCTTTCGTCCTAGGGTAATCTTGCTACTTGCTGTATGTTTCATATGTTAATGTTACAAGTTTGCTAGGATACCGTCTGCTTTGTTCTCAGTCCAGAAAATTCTGGTGCAAATTAATTTTGTGCAAATTTAATTTTTAATTTTTATTTATTTTTCCCTTTTTCCTTCTCATGCAGTATGATTTCAGCTTTGAGAAAAGAGACTGGTTCACTGTTGGTTTGGATGAACTACCTGATGGTTCTCATTTGGTAAGACGATTTTGTTTTGGAGTGTGATCTGGTTGCTTCATTTTGACATATTATCCTCTCTCTTCGTAATAGATTATGGGGCTTAATCCGCCATTTGGAGTAAAAGCATCATTGGCAAACAAGTTCATCAACAAAGCTCTCTCATTCAAGCCGAAGCTCATTGTACTCATTGTTCCAAGAGATACAGAAAGGCATGCATTTCTTACATTCTCATTCAAGCACACCTCCATGAGGGAGCCATATGCATGGGGCCTGACTCTAAATTCTCATTCGTTGCTTTCCTTTACCCTTTATGCTTGGATTTCATGCATTCATTCATCTTGATCTTACATGTTGCTGCATGTAGGCTAGATAGAAAGCGCTTTTTGCCATACGATCTTGTGTGGGAGGATGAAGCTTTGCTCTCTGGAAAGGTAAGAAGTTTCTGCTTGCTTTTAGCTTAGTTATATCCCGTCTTCTTCAATGTGGTGGTGGTTTCCTATTTCATTAAATGACCGCTGCTTGGTTTCAGTCATTTTACCTTCCTGGTTCAGTCGATGTCAATGAAAAGCAGTTAGAGCAGTGGAATTTTATTTCACCGCCACTTTTTCTTTGGAGTCGTGTGGATTGGACAGCTCACCACAGGGCAATAGCCAGACATTGCGGTCATCTAGCTGTTGAGGGAAGACAGGTGAACACTGGAGCTGGAAGTTTGCCACCTGCAAGGAATTACTCGAGTGCAGGACCGGTAAATAATGGAGCTGGTACTTTACCAGCTGCATGGAATTACTCATGTGCAGGACCGGTGAATAATGGAGCTGGTGGTCTACCCGCTGCATGGAATTACTCCCCGTGCGGGCCGCTGAACAATGGAGCTGGAGTTGTACCTGCTGCATGGAATTACTCGACGGGGGCACCAGTGAACGATGGAGCTGGACTTATACCGGCTGCGTGGAATTCCTCGACAGATGGGAACCGTGATTGCTACAGAAATGCTTCTGCTCTCATCAACGCATATGGTCATCCTCCCAGCTTGCCGAACGCTATTCCGCAAAATCCTGAAGGCAATCTGGTATACATCACCTGATACTTATTTTTTCAATCTCATTAGTTTCCTTCCTAGAAACTGAGAAAATTGCTAAGTTTATCCATCTGAGTGTCTAATGTGTGTCATGGAGATGTAGCGAATCGTGTTTGGCTTTCTAATGCGTGTTCGAAAAATCTTTGATAGCAGTATGCATCACAATGCGGTTGTGGTCACGCTGACAGGGTTTCGTTTCTAAATTGAAGTGCCAAATTGGAGTAATCATGTTTGAAATCATATGAAATATTTCAAAGTGAAATGCTTTACACTCATTTGTTCTTGTATTGTTGGCAGACTGGCGCTCAAACCTGTCCGGGGTTTCCTGGTAAGTAATAATTCTGCTATATGTCGAACCCCATCTTTGGTAAGCTCGCTGTTTAGCCCGATGCATATGCTTTCGTATTCTTACGTCTTTAACAGTAGCAGAATGGAAGGGCGCAGAACCCTTTTTTCCATTGGGGGTTTCATGATATCTAACTCTTTTATTGCTTTCGTTATGCATCTTGACAGCTTCTCTATGCTTTATTCGCAGGACAGGAGCATTTCCAACGTAGTTTTTTGTAAGTCGTTATCTGAATGACCTTGGAAGAAACAAATAGACTCAACATGACAAGAAGCAAAATGGCGGGTTGAAGAGATCATGTCACGGACTCTTCAAATGCCTTATATTTTGTCTCTATAAATTTTGTTGACAGATTGGAATGACACCGTCGTATTCATGTAGTCGATCCCACTTGATGGGATAAAGACTTGATTTGTCGTTGATTAGATGAGAAAAGCAATCTTTGTAGAGGTTCTGATCATTTGTTCATGTTTATGCTTCTTGTGAAAACTGATGGTGACTGTAACTTGCATCAATTGGCATATCAGCTTGGAAAGCTGATACTTGATACTCTCATGTTGTTATAAACTAATAGCTTAGTTGCATCATTGATCGATGATGGCTTGATAGGAATATGTGGGTTGTTGATGTTGAACATAGATCATAGATCTCGATCAGAACTTGTCTAACTGATGGGATTTTATTGAGTTTTAAGCCTTTTTCCCCATTGATTTTGAAGGCCAATGTTCGCCATGCTCATTAAGTCGTTATCGAGTTAGAATTTCGGATATGTTGCTTTAACATTGTTCATCCTAGAAATATGTCTAGTAACGAGGGACCAATAGTTGCCCTCTTCTGATACATATTGATTACAACCTGTACGCTGTAGATGTAAACTTTGCATTGCAAACGAATACCACCGAGCTTAGGAATACTGTCAAATCGGTTCAGTAAGATGAGTAACCACGCGAATACCAGCGCCCCATACGAGCAATTCCAGAGATTGTGCGAATAAAATTGTATTCAAAGAAAGTTCTCGGCATTTAGAGAACTAGAAACAAAACATCGAACATGATTAGATCAAAAGCACGACAACATGGCAAAAACAGCAACATCCTGTCTCGGTATATATGTTTATCTGTTCATTGTTAATTCTTGAGGAGGGTTGTTCTATACAAAAAGGCAGAAAAAGAATGTAAAATTTCCTCAGTTCTTCGCCAGACATGGACTGCAACCGCATCACCTATCTGTATCGCAAGCGGGCATACTACCACAAGTCTGGAAAATTCACTACACATCAGACATTGAAACATAACGAAAGAAATAATTAGCTTCCTTCTGCCTTAGGGGAATTCAGCCGTCTAAGTCTCTCGTCTAGTTCTGCCATCACTTCCGGCTCCAACTTCTTTCTCTCTTTTGATATTGTGTTGGTCGTCATAGAACCGATTTTGTCAAACGCCACCTGAGTCACATCCATGAAGAAGAACATCAATGAGGACTGGATGCAGCTTATATGACATCAGAAAACAAGCTCAACTTCTAAATACTACTACAGTTCTATAAAGATATGATATATTCAGGGTGAAGTTCCGTATATAAAGAGCATATTGATCGGGACATGTCAGTATGACACAGTTTCGATTTGGAGCTTTTGACTATGCACATATTGTTTTCCTATCGTAGGTGGGAGAATAAGAGAACAGGAAAGTCGTCGAGTTGGAAGTTAGCTTACCCCCAATAGCTCATCAGGATCAAAGAGGTGGTGAGTAGTTTTCTGCAAGATGTGTACGACATCGCCGACATGCTGGGTCAGAAGCAGCTCGTCTTCTTTCATCTGCAATCGACAAACCTCAATTACTCTTCTTTGTTTGCATCATCTTATCGTATAAACCATTAATATTACCACAAGAAAGAAGATTAAGTTGGATGCACTTTGAAGGAGATGCAATAAAGGGGAAACATACTACCTTGAAAATTGCCAAAGCTACATTGAACAAAACTTTCGCTCCCTCGTAGAAGAGGATATCCCACACCCTCAACGTAGTCTGAGCAATGGAGCACCGTTAGAATCATAAGCCGATAATAGAACAGAAAGTTTACGTGAAACAACCCGTGATAGGATGAGGAAAACAGATTGCTATTATTTCATGAAACTGTTCAGACCTCTGAGGGTAAGCTCTTCGAAAACAGGCACAGGAACCATTCAGTGGCAACAAGGGAGACATCAAACTCCAGGTCTTCCAAATGAGACGCTATTCTGCAATTTTTTTCCATCTTTTCACGGTTAACCATAAAAGACAGTGATCATGAAGGAATAGTTAATAGTCTGATAAGATATCAAAAGATGAAAATAGAGCAAGTACTTGGGGAGCTTTTTGGCAAGCAGATCTTTGAACACCCGTTGCTCAACATGGCATCCTGTCAAGTTATTGGTGTAACAATCATTAACCAAAACATTCTCCAATAGCACAGCCAGCATCCAGAAGGCATCTTCCTCTGTCTTCATCACGAGCAACAGCAGGGCCGCGACATAGTTTAGTCCCTGAGCCAATGAAGGTGACTACTAAGAATGGTAGTCTCAGAGTTGTTATACTAGATATGAAGATACTACAAGTAGATGAGATTCCTGTTTGCCTGAAAAACTGAATGAAATCTAAACTTATCCGAAAGAACCAGAAAAGTATCAGTAGCTAGATATTTAGCTTCTAATTGTAGGCAATATGGAAGGAGCCCTGGATCAACCGATTGCGCATGTTAAGTTATAGGATAAATTACCTGACAGTAACCAACATAAGAATCCCGAAAAGAATACACAACAAGAACACGGCGAAGTGCAGCATGTCCCTCCGGTGTGTCCAACCAGGGGTGACCAGGAAAAGTCCTAGGAAGGTCCTGAAAAGATAAACGATGTATGAAACTTATGGCATATACGCTGCATTCAAATAACTGAATTCCTACCGGGCAACGAAATCTATCCAAGAACAGATGATAACCGACTCACATGGTCAATCTGCTTGGTGGCAGCAGTGACCTCTCCCGTGGTTGCTTTGGTCAGATCACTATAATAACTCTCCGGCACCGTAGATTTCTTCTTCGCAGCACCGGACAATGTGAACCATACCTTCGGCCTCCAAACCGGCGGAATGCCCTTCCTGATCAACCTCCTCAACGTGACAGCATTTGCCAACGCCGAAAACTTCAAAGATCCCTTAAGGCTCGACGAAACATTGGTTTCAAGATACCAGTTAGCACCCTTGCTAGCTTCCAATGCCCACCAAACCCTACCCTGCTGCCTCACCCTCTCCCTCACCTCATTCAAAACATTCACATCATCAACATTGCCCTCAACTGTAAACTCATAGAGATCTTGAAACTTAACCGTGATATTTGCCCTTCGCGTATAAATGCTAGGCCGGTAACTGATCACATGAGATTGGTAATCAAACGAGATGTTTCTTCTGCTCTCTTGAGTCCCATACATATCTTGATCACCACAATGATCCAAGATTCAAAACCCAGGCACCGAATCGATTCCAAATCACAACAAATTCTCACTTTTATGGCCTTGTAGCTTTAGATTCAAGTCAACCAAGCAAAAATCTGGTCCCTAAAGCAACTGGGTATCTTGAAAAATGGATCAAAATGGATATGGAAGATGAAGAAATCAGAAATGAGACCTCATACTACAATCCAACAACCTAATTGCCAAAACCCATGATTTCATTCACAATACAAACACACCCATTTCACCATAACCATGAATCAAGGACAAAAAATCTATCTTTTTGCCCAAATGAGTAGTTGAAAATTGGCTCAAATGATCAAAATGGGTACAAGAACAACAGAAAATGATAACAAAATATCCACAAAAAGTACCCAAATGACAGAAAATGAAGAGGAATTGAATAGCAAAAGCAGCCAAAGATTCCCCCTTTTTGTTGATGAATGAATCAAAATCAATGTGGGGAAGTGAGGGCTCACATTGAGGGCCAATTATGCCCGAAATCTGCGAGGAGGGCACGATTGGAGAAGCCCACAAAAAGGGGAAAAACAAAGGGCGAAATGAAAGAGATTTGATTAATGGGAAGCAGCCTATATTCAAGGAGGATTGCTATAATTTAGGGTGCTTGAATTTCTCATTCTTACAAAATTCCTCATTTCACTTTGACTGTAGTTGTAACAAACAGTCTCTTATCCTAAAATTATGTATATTTTGCTTTTTTGTGTTTGTTTAAAATATCATAAATGGATTTTTTGAACGAATGATATAAAAAGTCTTATAATTATCATAATTAACATTTCGATAATTATACAATGATGCTAAAGATTGTCGATAAGTCCTGATCAATAGGGTTGATATGTTCTCAAGGGTGAACTAGTACATTGTTTCTTTGTCACTGTCCATACTAGTACACGAGAATGTTTAGGTGAAGGGATTGATCAATTGTACTAGGAGAACTTGATCATATTTTTCTTTGATAGTTTATAAAATGATCATGTGGTTTGGTAAGATGGGCTGCAACGTGAATCCGAGTATCTTGACTTGGTATATGCAATTATAAATTTGCAATGAAGGAAACAGTTTATGGTTTCCTGGTACATATCATAGTCGTTGAAGCTTCCCAAACACAGATAAGTTTTCCAACATGCCAAGTTATTTTTAAACGTGAGTGGTCCACCTCAAACCTTAATTAATTCTCTTGTTTTGGAACATCATCTCAAGTACTCCATCCGTCCCATTTAATTATAATAATTTAATTTGATATAATAATTTATATGTGTGTTGAATTAATAAAGAATGATAAGTATTTGAGATAAAAGAGTGAGAAAAAGAAGAAAAAAAATAATGATGGATGAGTTCATGTGATATAAAATATGGATATCTTAATATTTTTATATAAAAAAGTTATTATATATAAAAATATTATAATTAGAATAGGACATCCAAAAAAAATTACATTTAAAATAAGACATATGGAATATTTCAAAATCAAGCTGCACAAAAAACAATGATAAAGATAACAATCCAAAATAATTTATGAAGTTCAAGATTTGAGGCAGATTATCTGCACAAGTTTCTCATGTTCATCGATCATCCGATTTTGAGCAAAAACATATCCCATTATGTATTTTTTTTTTGACAACATATTCGGCTATATATTATTTTGAAAACATATTCGGCTATGTATTTTTTTATTTAACTTTAATGTTTGTTCCCCATCACACCATTCATTCATTGAGATAGAATATACATTATCGAATTTATTGGAACCGCAATTTCATTAAGAACACCAACCCACCAAAACTGTTACATTCTCCTATCCATAACAAGACAATAGAAAACTATCTGGAGTACTGCAACAAGAAAAAACCTCTCCTATACATTCATATAAACTATCGAATAATCTTCTCTCCAAGTTATTCGGGGGAAGAAGCCTCCATTTTGAAAACACGATTGTTTCTTTCTTTCCAGAATTCATAAACCAAAATAACTTTAAGTTGTCTTCGAAAAGAGGTCGTGGATGATTTTCCAGCAGCAATCCACATTATCCATGCCCACCACTCAGGCCATGAGACTGGTCACTTTCGCAAACCAACTCTCGACAAAATAAGTTTCAGGAGCTCCTGACTGAATGGACAAGTGAAGAAATTATGGTTCCTTAACTTCCTTCCCAGCCTACACAGTTCACAGCTATCATCCACCATTATGCCTCAATGAATCAACACATCTTTGGTCTTCAATCTGTCTCTGGCAACTAACCATAAGGTAATGTTGTCCCTAGGTTTGATGTCTTTGTTCCATATAGGCTTCCACCCCGCTACAGTTCACCTATCATCCCCGCAGATCTCTGTAACCTTCTTGCACTGTATATATACCGTGACATACCATTCACATCTAACTTAGCAAGCATCTCCATCTCTTGCTTTTAGTAACTAATTCTACCCATATGAGCAATCTTGCTTCCTTGTAGCAGACCACATTGAGGAGCCCTTCAAATAATATTCATGCACCCAACGAACCCATAGTCTTTCCTTCTCCTGCTCAACAGCCCATCTGTTTAAACAACAGCGCAACATTCCAAGTCTGCAACTGCTTAACCCCAAACCACCATATTTCTTCGGTTAGCATACATCCTCCCAACACACCATAGCCTTATGAGGATTCATGGCCACTCCTGACCAGAAAAAGGATCTGCAAATGCTAGTCACATCAATGACACTACGAGGAATAAGGGAAATTTGAGATCAGTATATCTAAACAGACATAAAGACAGCTTGGACAAGTTGTAATCTTCCAACAAAAGAAAAAAGCCTAGAAGACCAGTTAGTGATCCTAGCAGTCATCTTTTCAATAAGGGGACGATATGATCCAACTGACAATCTTTGAGATGCAAGTGGAACACCAAAATAACGAATAGGGAACATAACCCCCTTCATTTCCACAATCTGTCTCAGCTCTATTTTCTTCGGCTCAGATATTCCAGCAAGGAAAAATCACACTCTAGTTCAGATTAGTTGTAAGGCCTGAAACAGTAGCAAACTGATCCAACACTTCCTTGATAACCATAAGGGAGCTGCCATCCGCCTTACAGAAAATCATAAGGTTGTCCGCAAAACAAAGATTAACAATCCCTAACCTTTTACATTTAGGGTGGAATTTAAAAGAGGGAACAGAGCTATAGTGCTTGAACAGCCTAGTTAAATAATCCATGATAAGAAAAAAAGATAGGGTGATAACGGGTCACCTTGACGTATCCCCCTTCTACCATGGAAAAAACCAAAATGACCCCCATTGTAGCTCATATTAAAGCTAACTGTAGTAACACACTGCATAATCCAATTAATGAAAAGAGTACGGAACCTCAACTGGTGCAGGACTTGCTCCAGGAAGGACCAATTCACCTTATCGTATGCTTTCCTTGTATCAACTTCAATCATAGCCCGAGAAGACATATTTTTTCTTTCATATGCATAAACCAATTCTTGACAGAGGAAGACATTGTCGATGATACGCCTACCCTGATCAAATCACTATGTGTCATACCATCCAACTGAGGCATCACCTCTTGAAGTCTCACACAGATCATCTTAGCTGTGATCTTGTAAAGAGTGTTGCAACATGCTATAGGTCTGTAATAAGTTACTTTCGATGGAATGAGACATTTAGCCACCAAATTAATGATAGTAAAATTAATCTCTTTTAACAAGAAACCATTCTGGAAAAATTCTAGGACTACATCAGTTGTGTTTTCCCCCACTATAACCCATGCCTCACTAAAAAAACCTCAGGAAAAACCATCTGCATCAGGTGCTTTGCACGTTCAATGTCCCAAAGGGCCCTCTTAGCATCTATAACGCCCCGAATTTCAACTACTTACAAATGTTACATATGACGTTATTGTCGTTGGACGCCATGTCTCACTTAGGCAAAAACTATATATCCTAAGTTAGTCATAAGAATTAAGCTAAGTTTACTTATACATCATTAGTTTAGAAACTTTTGATGCACTGTATTATAACTTAGAATATCCTTTACTGTTATGAACGGACCTATTAATTATAAATACAAATAATAACAAGTGTGCAAAAATAAATGAGACAAAGATTTTTACACGGGCGGTAGTCGACGACGAAGAATCCACTAATCAAATGAGAAAATACAAAAGGAGTAATACGAGTATCAAAAACTTGTAATAAGATATTAAACACTCTCACTCTAATGTGTTTAAGGTGTTTAAGGTATTTAATATACCAAAACCTCCCCAAACTCCACAACCTCTTCCTCTCCTTATCCCCTCTCTCTGTCTTCTCTCCTTCCTTTCTTTTTCCTTCTCGACCTCATTTCTCAACACTCTCTTTCTCTCTGCCGACTTCTCTTTGCGTCTTCTCTACTCAAATCTGCAGCTTCTCCTTCCTTTTATACAAGCAAAGGCACCACAGACACCACACAGACAAGCCACGCGGAGAAGAGAACGCGGACACCGCGGAAGGAAAAGGGCCACGTGGAGAAGAACGCAGAATGGATTTGAGGCATCATCAATAAATCTCCACCTTGACTCAAATCAATTTCATTGTCGTCGAGCAATCTCCACCTAAGCTTCAAACGAGCATAACTGCCCTCCACTCCTAAGAGTTTTAGGCAATAACAAAACTTTGAAACAGGAACTGGTTTCATCAACATATCAGCTGGATTTTTTATAGTCGCAATCTTAACCACCTTGACATCTTTAACGTCCCATACGAAGTAATACCGAATGTCAATGTGCTTAGTTTTCTCATGATGTATCTGATCATGGGTCAAATGAATGGTTGATGAACTGTCACAGTGAATCAATGTGCTATCTTGCTTCAGACCTAAGTCTGAAGCCAAATTCCTCAGTCAAATCGTCTCCTTCACAGCTGATGCAACAACCATGAACTCTATCTCTGTAGTACTCAATGCCACAGTATCCTGCAAAGTTGTCTTTCAAGAAACTGGACCATCACAGAAAGTGAATACATACCCTGTAAGTGACCTCCAACGATTCAGATCTCCAGCATAATCTGAATCTGAGAACCCTTCAACATTGTTGCTGCCTCCACCTCGCCTTGCATCGTAGACGAGGCTCAATCTCGATGAACCCTTAAGATATCTAAGGATCCACTTCACAGCCTGTCAGTGACCTCTACCAGGTCTGCTCATATAACGACTAACTATTGACACTGCTTGTGACAAATCGGGTTGAATGCATACATGACGTACATTAGGGATTCAACTGCAATCGCATAAGGTACTGAGGCCATATTCATCATCTCATCCTCAGTCTTCGGTGAGGGTTTCAAGGATAGCTTGAAGTGCGCTGCTAAGGATAGCTTCAGTCCGGCTCCAATCATCATGCACCGAGCCCGCTCCATGAGCGTCGGGTTCATGCGTTCTGCTACCCCATTCTGTTGAGGTGTGTAAACGACAGTGCGATGCCTCACAATGTCTTTGTCCTTGCACGACTCCATAAATTGCTTGTTCATAAATTCCATATTGTTGTCGGTTCGAAATCTCTTGATCTGCCTGTCGGTTTGCGTCTTAATCAAGTTCAACCATTCTTTGAATATCTCGAATACCTCAGATTTCTTTTTCAAAAAATATATCCAGACATAACGGGAGTAATCAACGATGAAGGTCAAAAAATACTTTTTACCTCTCATCGAAGCATGCGGAAATGGCCCCCACAAATCTGAGTGAATGTAGTCGAGTGTCTTTTTCTTTCTGTGCATCGCACCTCCAAACGACACTCTCTTCTACTTGCCGAGAACACAGCCCTCGTAGAACCCGAGCTTCTGTGTCTTCAATCCTTCAAGCAAGCCTGCTGAACTCAAAACATCCATTCGTCAATTTGACATATGCCCAAGCCGCATATGCCACAGCTTTATCTCAGAACAAGCCTCACCATCACGGACGGACAATGAATTTACAATAGCTGCAACTCCATCCTGCGTCGCGCCGATCAAATAGTACAATCAGCACGAAGTCGAGCCTTCATAGTCACCAAGCGGTTCTCTTTGACCTCCATATCCCTATCCTGAGAATGATAGGAACATCCTTCACGATCAAGGGAACCCAAAGAGATAAGATTCCGCCTCACAGTTGGAACATATCAAACATTTTCAGACCAAACGCATCATTAGAGTTTGAGGGGTTGGACGATTTCGAGAGTTGGTGTCTCAGCTGACTACTGGTCAAAGACGTCTTAATATCTTCCAGTAACAAAGAATCCCTACTATGGATCATAGTAGTTACAAAAGCCTCATAGCTACTAGGGAGAGAACACAGTAGAATGACCACCGCTTCTTCATCATCGATGGTGACTCCAACATTTTTCAGACCAACAAGGACAGTCTGAAACTCCGTCAAGTGCTTTTCTAGTGAGGTAGTGGACTCCTTCATTTTAAAAAGAATGGAGACGTTGTCTCATGTACAAACGAGAAGTAACGAATTTGCTCATGTATAAGCTGGATAGCTTATTCCAAAGAGTCTTGGCAGATTTTTCCTCCAGAACGTTCTGAAGAACATCGTCAGAAAGACACAGTTGTAAAGCCGTACGTGCCTTCTTATCCATCTTCATCTTATCTTCGTCTTTCATTTCTGTCGGTAATTTATCAACCCCTTCCAGAACCTCTTCGATTCCTTCTTGGGTTAATAACGCAACGACTTTGACTCTCTAAAGTCCAAAATTGTTTGTGCCATCGAATTTTTTCACATCAAATTTCATAGACGCCATCGCACTGAAATTTTTTTTGTGAAAAAAATGCAAGAAAACTTACCAGCAAAAAATATAACTTAAATTCCAAACTTAATAACATTCGTTCCTAAGCCTACGTGGGCGAACCCGGCATAGGAAATAAGGATTGAAACGTTCCAAGCTCTGATACCAGTTTATTACGAACGGTTCTGTTAATTATAAACATAAACAATAACAAGTGCACAAAAATAACTGAGATAAAGATTTTTACGTGGAAACCCTTGTGGGAAAAAACTACTGGCGGTCGCCGACGACGAAGAATCCACTAATCAAATGAGAAAATACAAAAGGAGTAATATGAGTACCAAAAACTCGTAACAAGGTATTAAACACTCTCACTCTAATGTGTTTAAGGTATTTAATATGCCAAAACCTTTCAAAATTCCACAGCCTCTTCCTCTCCTTCCTTTCTTTCTCTCTGTCTTCTCTCCTTCCTTTTTTTCTCCTTCTCTACCTCACTTCTCAGCACTCTCTTTCTCTCTGCCAACTTCTCTCTGCATCTTCTCTACTCAAATCTGCAGTTTCTCCTTCCTTTTATACAAGCAAAAGCACCACGAACACCACACGGACAAGCCACGCGGAGAAGAGAATGCAGACACCGTGGAAGGAAAAGGGCCACGCGGAGAAGAACACGGAATGGATTTGAGGCATCATCAACATTCGCAGCGGAATTTATATCTTTTTTTAATTCACACATAAATTACCTCTAGCATCAAATTTTAGGTCGCACTTCTTCTTCAAGTCTTGCTCTTATAACAAAAAGAAGAGAAAAGACACAGAAAAATAGTTGTCATGAGTTATAGGAGTTCAATAACGCGTCGGTCCCCTTCCCAGGGGATTATACGAGAGAAGAGGTAAGAAAAGAAAAAGAAAATGATCACTTGCATCCTTTGTTTCAGCATTCTGGAACTATCATATCAATCTGACATTCACAATTATCATCACAAGCATAACAGTGATTCATCATAATCACATAAGTACATTTAACATCACGTAACAACGCTCGAAACACACATCAATCGACACTCCAAACATTATCAACATTATTTACTTTCGTTATATCTTTATGGTATGACAATCAAGACCTCCATACCAAAAGAACTGTGACAATGACACTGTGACACGAGAGTCCGCAATCTAAGTCTCACGCACTTTGGAGTTGTTTTAGGGGTCAAAACGAGTCATTTCTGGATTCTATCAAACAGGATCCTTCGACATGTTTAAGTCTGTAACTTCTCGTATACATCTCCAAAAATTATTTCGTAAAATTCTACATAAATTAAACTCTATAATCTTTCTACAGAATTAGAGTTTTCATCATGAAACCTTATTGTTCAAGTTTATGTTTTTTTTGATAAATCAAACAGTTTGACTTTTTTTCACTAATCAACTCATGACTCTTTACACATAACTCAAAATCCCAATTTATAAACTATTTCGAAAACTACACTTTAAGTCATTTTCAATGATATAGGGTTCGTTTTTTAACTCATATTATGTTATTTCAGATCAAGTCAAAAAGTCATCCGTATTATCAGTTTTCACAGATTAACATACCCTTATGTTTTGATTTTATAATAACTCAACTTTTCATTTTTCAGATTTAATAAAAGAAAAATAAACAATTTTTCAACATCATTCCAGAAAACTTGGAGCGAAGCTTTGTCAAGAATATCAGATCCAGCGCAAAGGAAGTAGTGAGGATTATGGAATAACGGGACACGAGTTCTTATCTGGATCAAATTGTGTTTTTCTATTCTTTTTGGGTTTGTGACTTTTAGTCTTTAAATCCGACCGTTACAAAATTCATTGGGCCCAATCCATTCCTCCCTCAAATTATACTAATTATTCCCAAATTTACTCCCAAAAATCCCGCTGATTCCTTTGCTCAATATGGTAACGCACAGCTTGATTGGTAGTATATAATCGTCAATTGCTGAATAGTGGAACTACAGGCACAATCAATCCAATTCCCACAGTAAGTCTCAAGCATCTTCTTCTCCTTCTCTCAACCTCTAGATAGATAACAGCACATAAGCCGCAGTCCGTCTCCCCGATTCCCTTCGCGAAACCCCGACCACGACGGTGTACACACCAAGCCGCCTCCGGCCAACCCTCTCCGGCATCGATGAGTCACGCCGGAGCCATCCCCGTCATCGGCCGTGCCTCAGACGGCGACCAATCCGCTTCCCGACAGCAGCTTCCTATTCCCCTGCTTGATCTTGGTTTTGGTTGTCTTTGGATTTGGTTTGGGTTATAACAGGGAAGGGGAACGAGGGACGGCGATGGGGTCAGGGAGTAGTTGGGTGAATGTGTATTGTTATATATACATAATATATGTATATGATATTAAAATGATGTGATCTTGTTACAAAGTTGTTACAAGTATTCATGTACTTCACCCATATTTTTGTAGGACAAGAGACTGAGGACGTCGTGGAACGGGAGCAAGATTATTAGAGTACTTGTCTCTCACGCACAACTCGTAAGGTAATAATTGTGGTTACCTATTTTATATAACCTAAGGCTATGGCCTATAACATAATTTAAAAGGTGTGTACATGTTTGGATGTGAAACATGGTTTGCGTGATCGTACCATGAAATAAATAAATGTTGGATTTAATCATTAACATTTGGGATTTAAAATACATAATAGGATTTAGGCCATGATAACGACAAATATAGTTGCATATAATTTAAACTATAATGGGAACTCTATAGTTGTACAATGGTTGACATTATAATAGTTTGCAGACCTATAATTACATGTCAATATTATTTCAACCATAGTAGTAATAATATGCATGGTCATGTTACCACAGGAGAACTCAACTTCACTTAAGCATGTTTATCTCTAGTTGCATACATAAAGGAGGTTCAGGATCATCCGCATAAAGAGAAAAACTTATCCTATACATACTAGTTTCTTTTACAATTAGGCTCATGACTAGGATGTTAGGCAGGAGTACACAGCTAGGCAGTGACACTTTAAGTGCACTAGAAACTTAAATGCTCACAATGCATGTTTAGTTGTTTTACTTTGAGAACTTATTCGCATGTTTTAAATGTTTTTTCAAAACATTAATCGAATTAAAATAACGTTCATGCATAAAATAAATTCAAAACTAAAACTTATTGACCTGCTTATATTTAATTATAGTCTATAGAATGAACTTAAAACATCGGAAGGCATTAAAATAGTTCATGAATCATATTTTGAGGGTTGTAAAATACTCCATGGTAGTTACCTGCTACACATGGCAACACACAGTTTATGATGTCCGCTAATATTTGCTTGGAAGCCGTGAATAATACAAATAACACACGTGCTTAAGAGAATAAATACGGATAATATGGGGATTGGGACAATGTCGTGATCTTGACTAGCTGAGGAGGAATGATTTATCCCGGAATAAATCTTTCCTTTGTGTGCACGCGCCGACGATGATAAGTCGACCGCTTTCTTGGGAGAAAGCCATCTTGAGGGTGCTACAGGCCCAATATTAAGTCCTACTTTGGTCTAACTAATCTATACGTGTGACTGTTCCCATATCCAATTTTGCTAAAACATGATAACACACATAAACTTGAAAATACGTGAACAGAATGTGATAACATATGTACGCATGGGAATACTGAATAAAATGTGATAACGTGTGAAAGTTTGGGAATACGTAAAATAATGAATGCAATATGTGCGAAGTAGAGAAATCGAAAACGTTGGTACTTCAGCATGAAATCTTGAGGTTAATTTCGAGTTTATTCATATTGTTTGTTGTATAAGGTCGAATACGTATATAATAAGACGTGTTAGTCCTCTGTAATTAACATGCATCCTATTGATATTGGGTTCAAGCTCACAGTTACATGTTCGATTACACGTTGAACAGAACCTGTGTTGGGTTGTGCTAGCATGGAGAATAAGTGGGAGCTTGAACTGTATTTTGAGGCTTTAGTTGTTATAATTTTATTGTCTTAAAACTTTGATGTTCTTCGCATTGATGTAAGAATTATTTTATCATGGCGTTTCTAATTCTATGTTTCGGTTATCTTAACCTCATGTATTTTTGTCCCCTTGCTACATGTCATAGCGGTGTTAACGCCACGAATCACGTGTTCATTGGCGGTAAATCTTGGGACGTTACAGATTTATATTTTAAGATTCACAATTTAAAATCATGATCTATCAACTTCATTAAAAATTAAATATATGAGATTTCAATATATATTAAATTCAAAATTTATCTCGAGCTTGTAATATCTTACAAAATTTCTAATCTTGTAATATCTCAGAGCTCATCCTCACTTTCCACGCGGATGGATGCCTTGTGAAATGTAGTATGTTAAAATCAATTTCTCGTCGTCTTGCTCCTTGTCGTCGATATCATCTCCTCTTCACCTTACTTGTCTCCTTGATTCCTAAAAATGATGAACTAGAGATGGCGAGGAAATGAAGAGCAAGTAGAGAAGAGGTGAATTGTGTAAAGATGATGAAGTGAAATGGTTAGGAGAAGTGGAGAGTGAGTGATGGAGTGGGTAAGGTGGGAAGAAAAAGGAAGTGATGGTGGCGGGTGAAATGTTTAAAATTAAAAGGATGATAAGCCCCTTCATATTTGTGTGTTAGAGTTTAATTTTATCCGTAATTAGCATATTTTTATCATAATTTTAACAAACAAATTTTATATTACGACGTTCAATAATAAACTATTTTTATAAATAATTGAGAAAATAAATTGTCTCAAACTTTTCGAGTATTTACAGCATCCTCCCTAGTAAAATCCCTGATCAAGAGCTCCTGTTGGTCTGTATTTAAAACATAACCCTCAGATATGACCTCAGGAACAGGACAAACAAAACAAGCAGACTCAGTACCAAGCATTCCCTTCATAAACCTCAAGATTTCCTCCTTAATATCCCCCCCATCTATTAATGTATGGCCATGATCATCAACCAGGCTAAGAATCATTGTATACCTCCTCCTCATTCTCAATAAGGAGTGAGAGCACTTAGTTTTTCTATCCATTAGCTTAAGTCATTCACCCTTGGCTAGCCGTTTCAACCATGCATCCTTAGCTACATAAAGCTCCTTTAAACTACCTTGAAGCTTAATTAATCTCACCCTCCTTTCTTCTGTAAAGAGCACATCATTTTCATGCTGTAACTTCATCAGGTCATCTCTAGTATTCTTAATCTTAGAAAAAAGGTCACCATACTTAGCACCATGCAACTGCTTCAGGGGAGCTTTCAACTTTTTCAGTTTCGATGAAACCTGGAGCATGCCACTGCCTCGAACCCTTCTGCACGAAACCTCCTTAACCACCTCCAAGAGTAAAGGATGTTGTGATCAAAGATTCAAAATCTAAAAGGGGATCTCACTTTCTTCAAAGAATAAAATTGAACAATGCTAGGAGAGTTATCAAAAACATCAGGATCAAGGAAAATAGTCTCAGCATTGGCATACATCATCGTCCAGACTCCATTAACTAGTACTCTATCCAGCTTCACTTGCATCCAGGAGCAGTCCCCCTGATTATTATTCCAAGTGAATAATCTCACACTGAACTTCACAAGTCCTAAACCTTTAATTATATCAATAAAATTTTATTAATATTTAATATGTTTTGAGTAATTACATGTAAACCTTTTTAATAAATATTTTATAAATTTTTTTGTTAAGTTTATACTCCAGATACTTTATTATTCGGCATAATATACATGGTTATTGTTTTTTTTTTTTGAATTAAATATGTACATTATTTAAGATTATTGAAAATGAGTATTAAACTTTGCGTTGATTCATAATAAAAGGAAAAAGAATATGATATTCATTCTTATAAGAAATACATTATCCAATTTTGATTTTAAATTTTTATTCTAATCATATAAATGTTTTGTTTGATCATATGTGATGATAACTTAAATTAAAAAAAAAACCATAAACTATTTATATTCATATTTTATATTTTTACTTTTTACATATTTGAAACATTTGAGATTTTAGGAAAAATGACGTGTTACTATATATATTTGAGGCACCAGGCTAAGGATGATTGGCTTCTCTTATGGATCTGTAGGACTCGAAAAATTTCGTAAAATTTAGTTTCGTGATGATTAATGTGAATAGTAAATCATCGAACGTTATAATTTATTCTACGGGGTTAAAAAGGTTATTTGACGATATAATGGAGAAACAATACAAAATATGAATGAAATGCAACCCTAATACGCAAATACGGAAAAATACGATCTTAATACAAAAATATCGTATATATATAAAAATGACCTAAACCTAATTTTGACACTTATCTTGCTTCATGTCAATTTCTTCTCCACCTAAATTAAATTAATACCCATTAATTACTTACTAAATACCAACTAATTATCCACTTAAACTATTTTAATTAATTTAGTTTTTTATATATACAAGCTCTCTTTTTCTTGAAAATCTCTTACAGACACAAAACAAAATACTCCTTACCACGCAAGATTAGAGTTAAGAAAGAGAAACAAAATACTCCTTACCACGCAAGATTAGAGTTAAGAAAGAGAAGAGAAGAAGGAGAAGCAGAGAAGTGTAACGTCCCGACTTTCCATTACCTATTCATGATACATATGACGTCACTGACGCTGGACCCAACGCGTCAGCTAGGAAAAAAACTATATTTCTTGGCTTAGTCATAAGAATTAAGCTAAGTTCACTTATACATCATCAGTTTAAAAATTTTTGATACAATCAATCATAACTTAGAATATCACCTTTGCAATGAAATTTATATTTCTTTCGAAACCTTTCATACATAAGCTACATCTAGCATCAAAGCTTAAGTCACACTTCTCTTTCAAGTTTTGCTCCTGTAACAAAGAGAAGAAGAAAGAATAGAAAAATAATAATCGTGAGCTATACGAGCTCAATAACGTGTCGATCCCCTTATTAGGGGTTACACGAGATAAGAAGATAAGAAAAGAAAAAGAAATGATCAATTGGATCCTTTGTTCCGACACTCAGGAATTATCATGTCAATCTGACATTCGTAATTATCATCACAAGCATACCAATGATTCATCCTAGTCACATAACCACACTTAACACCACGTAACAACGCTCGAAACTACGCGTCCAACGACACTTCAGATATTATCGACGTCATTTACTACCGTCATCCCCTTTGTGGTATAACAATCAAGACCTTCATATCAAAAAAAATTGAGACATGTAGACAATTCAAGTCTACACGACAAGTTTCCAATCCAAGTCTCACGCACTACTGCACTCAACAATTCACTCAAAACTTTATTATACTTATCATTATATCGATCATGACGGTAGACAATAGATACCCTCAATGTTATAATTGTGTCCTTGGCGAGATTTATTTAATTTCATAAGTAAGCTTTATTCAGCTTTAACAAAAGGGACATCCGCGAACGCGGATCAGCCAAACCGGAGCTCAGGATCTCCTGCAGTGAGATACCTTCATGTCAAAACGACCTCACATGGTCAATGAAAGAATTTCACCACTAAGTCACTGTATAACAAAACGATAAACACAACGCTTCTTGTGTTTTATACCACGTAGTTATCTCATCAATTTATGGATTTACATTCTTTTAGGCATTCATCCTCATTATACCAGCAAACAAGATATAACACACACCATGCAACAATACTCCGCAATACTCAGTATTTAGCACACAACACACAGCAGTTGTAGTCAATGTTTTATGTCAGCCATATTTATTGACTACGTCCAAATATTTTAATGTATGTTATTATACTCAAGGTATAATAATACGCATCGCCACACACAATAAATCTAAACGTTATCTTTACCACAGTTCTTCACATGCGCACGTTCAGTCTCGTCCTTAAATGACAACGAGCAACGTCTCCGAGTCCTATAATATAATAGGATACGCGTATTAAGATACACCCTTATGAATGATTGTTCATGTTATGGAATTAAGCATATTTGTTCATACTTCTTGAAAAACCGTCATGGTAATATTATGTGGTGGTGTCAAGTTTTGAGAAAGGTCTTTGATACTTATTTTGATAGTCCATGATGATGATGATTTTATGTATTTATCATCATTAAAAGTGTTTGTGAACATTTGGAGTTGTTTCAGGGTCAAAACGGTTCATTCTCGGATTCTATCCAACATGATCCTTCGACGCGTTTATATCTATAACTTCTCGTCACCAGCTCCAAATTTATTTCACTAAAATTTTATAGAAACTAGACTTCCTAATCTTTCCATAGAATTAAAGTTTTGATCAAGAAACCTTACCAATAATAGCAGTTTATTCGTTAAATTTTATATTTTCTACTAGATCCGACAGTTTGATCTTTTTTCACTAATTAACTCATAACTCCTTATATACAACTCCAAATCTGGATTTTTAAAATGTTCTAAAAACTAGACTTCGAGAGCTTTCCATTATATAAGGGTCGTTTTCTAACTCTTTCTATGTAATTCCAGATTTGAGCCACAATGTCAGTTCTGTAATCAGTTTTTTTTACTGATTAACATATCCGTATGTTTTGATTTATATCTTGAGATTTCCAATTTCAAGTCATGATCTATCAACTTCATTATAAATTAAACATATGAGGCTTCAACATATATTAAAATCAAAATTTATCATAGAGCCTATGATTTTTCACAAAATATCTAAACAAGATGATCATCTTCTTTTATTAATGATGAGAAATCCTCGTCGTCTTATAACCCTAACTTCTCCTCTTCTCCTCAAACTCTTCGTCTTCACTTCTCTTGCTTATCTCTTCTCTTGCATGACAAGAACTGTTTTTATTTTTGTAAGAAGTTTTTCAAGAAGAATCGTGAAATTGGGACATAGAAAAAAGAATAAAACGGAGTGAGAGCTTGTATTTATAGAAAACTAAATCAATTAAAATAGTTTAGTGAATAATTAGTGGGTATTTAGTGTGTAATTAGTGGGTATTTAGTAGATAATTAATTTAATTTAGGTGGAGTAGAAATTGACATAAAGAAAAATAAGTGTCAAAATTAGGTTTAGGTCATTTTCGTATAAATATGATGTTATCGTATTAAGACCGTATTGTTCCGTATTAGGATTGCATTTCATTCATATTTTGTATTCTTTTCTTATTATATCGTCAAACAAGTCTTTTAACCCCGCAAAATAAATTATAAAGTATGATTATTTATTATTCACATTAAGTATCGTGAAACTAAATTTTATGGAATTTTTTGAGTCCTTATCATATTCTTATCATGATTTTTTATAAATGAATTTTATAACCACATTATATAAATTACGACGTTCAGTAACATACTGTTTTTGTTTTTATTTGAGAAAATAAATTATCTCAAATTTTTCGGGTCTTTATACTTATCGTTTTACTTCTTAGACTTCTAGATTTTTATCCTGTGCGAGGAGGCTTCAACTTGTGAAGGCTGTATTGATGTCTATATAGGCATATTGGTCCCAGATTTTCTGACTGCCTTTTGGAGTACTGGATGAAATTGAGTGTATCTCAAGGACTTTTCTATGGACTGGTGCTGCCTTAAATAGGAAGAAAGCTCTTGTTGCTAGTGATAAACTTTGTTGTCCTATTAAGAAGGGTGGTCTAGCATTGAAGGATCTAAAACGGTGGAACGTAGATTAGTTATTCAAGCAAGTCTGGACGTTGGAAAAAGATAAAGACAGGCTATGGGTTCGATGGTTACATTCGTATTACATGAAAGGAACTTCTGTTTGGGATTTTAATAAGACAGGGAGCTTACCTTGGTCCTTGAAATCCTTACTTTCAGCGAGAAACCAGCTAAAAGCCTTTGTTTTAGTGAGGAATTCTTTGATAACATGGCCTCATATTTTGGATGGTAACTATTCTGTCTCATTTGGTTATAAGTTTTTGTCTCCCCCTGGAGTAGTACTCTCGTGGCATAAGGTGGTGTGGAGGAACATAAGGTCACGTTATGTGTTTATTACCTGGTTGTGTTCACTTGACAAGCTATTGACTTCTAGTCGCTTATTTCATCATAATATGAGTGACTCTGCTGAATGTGGATTGTGTGGGTGTGAAATAGAAACTAGGGATCATTTGCTTTTTTGTTGTTCGTATTCCCAGGTGGTTGTTCGTGTTGTCCTCGTTGAGATGCATCTGATCCAAGTTCCCTTGTCCTGGAACCTGTGGATCTGCTGGGTTATGAAGATGGCGGCTGGTAAATCTGATATGGCGGTTCGTAGACGAAGATTGAATGCTGCGATGGTTTACTACCTTTGGTTAGAAAGAAACTGTAGGATCTTTAGAGTTGAATCTGTTTCTGCTTTGAATCTGGTTCTGAAGATAATAGCAGCTGCTGGTGTGTAATTTGCTTCTAGGTTTGTAATGTTTTCTTGAGATGTATTTGTGATATTATGTGACATGGGCACAACTATGTAAAACTTTGGTTTTTTGGGTTGAATGAAAAGTTTTCATTGTGCGGGAGTGTTAATATATATTTCATTTAAAATAATAAATAATAAAATATTTAATATATGATCAAGTAAACCTTATATCAAAGAGAATCAAATTTTGATATCAAAAAATATAAATATAATTTTATATATTTAAATGGATATCTTTCAAATCATAGACCAATAGGCTGTTCAAAAATCAACACAAAGATCACTCATAAGATCAGGATGACCTACCTTTTTCCTCAGATTTAATAAAAGCATTAAAGTCTTCAAGTACAATCCACAGTACCACACAGGATACAACAATGTCTTTCAAGTTCTGCCACAGTATGCAGCGTCTATTACATTTATTACCAGCATAGATAGATACAATGAGCCTAGAAATAGAGCCATCACAGGAGTCCATTTTGCAGTGAATGAATTGATGAGAAAAAGAAACATGCTTCATCTTCCATTTATTCTCATCCCAAGCCACCAATATGTCACGCACTAAAGGTTTCGCGCGAGATTAACTCCTTGGCCACCTACACTTGCCATTTATAAGGGTTGGCAAGAAGACTCTAGATTTCTCTAGAGTCATGGAGAGAGCTCTTGAAAACTCTAGAATTGT
>JAOVYX010016677.1:0-24011 GCA_035668315.1 Drosera spatulata
AACTTTGAAATGAGATTCGTTTCTTACTTTTAATTTATTACAAAAGAGAAAACGCATATTTTCGTTACGTTTATTAAGTTTCGAACTATTATTTGATCATAATTTTATATTTATTTGATCGTAATTTTCTGAGACTTTACAGTTTGTAACGTTTATATATTTTAAAGTATTACGTAATTAGCGATTAAAGTAAGTGAGGACAAAAATATTGTGTAATTGAGAATTAAATTGAAAAAAAAAAAAAGAGTTGTATGTGAAATAGAAATTATGAGATGAATAAAGTGTACTCCCTCCGTCCCTTATTAAATATAATATTCCTAATCATTGTATTATTCAATACGTGTTTAGAGAAGCTACATTCATGATTTTAATGACATAAGAAAATTATGTCACTGACGTCAGGTTGAGATACATAATTTAAATTATCATTAATATTTCACGATAATTTTTCAAAAAATGATATTTTATCATTTTACGAAACGAGGCAAATTTCATATCGATATATATATATATATATATATATTTTCAGAATATCATGAATAATTCAAAACGAAAGAAATATAATTTTACATGTATGTATGGCACCGCACATATTCATGGTAATATTTCCGTGGTGACCAAGCAAAACGAACCTGATCAAAAAACAACACACCATCCGTTTCCTCCTCGAGTCCTCGTAGTCTCCTCTCGTGCACACACCACACAGTAGTAGCAGGAACAAGGGAAAAGGAAACTGAACTTAAAAAAGAAGAGAAAAATATCTCAATTGACTCTCATAAATATCTCCCACTAAACCCTTTCCCCTCACCTCGCCCTCATTTCCCAAAACCCTACACCTTTCACCTTCTCGTCACTCTCCCCACACCATGGCGACGGCGGTTCTCCTCCGAAAATCCACCTCACTCCTCACCTCAACTCTCCCTCGCCGCCGCATCATCTCTTCCTTGACCAACCTCATCGAGAAATTCCACAACCATGGCGCGGCATCATCGATCGGAGCATCTAGGGTTTTGGGGAATGAAATTGGAGTGAGGGGGTTTCATGGAATTGGGTCGAGATTGGAGTTCAGGGCGACGGGGGGAGCACAGGCGGGGTACGCGGTGGCGGATTACTCCGACGAGGAGAGGGTGAAGGGAGGAGGGGTGGAAGAGGGGTTGGAGATATGTAAGCTTGGGATTCATAGGGAGATTGTTGGGGCCTTGAGTAAGAAAGGGATTACCAAGTTGTTTCCCATTCAGGTAGGGGTTTTGGTTTGGTTAATTGGTGGTGAGTCAGAGTCGAGACGAGTGGGATGGGCGAAATGAGTGTTGATTCGAGTTTTGGTACTCGGGCATGGATATTGATTTGTTGGTTGTTGTGAATTTAGAAGTCACATTGGAGATCGAGAGTTCGAAACATTTATAAAAAAGATTCTGAGTTATTTCACTGGTTGTCGACTGGTTTTGAGTTGGAACTGTAGATTTTAATATTGATGATTTAGAGCATTTTAGGATGTTAGGGGGTTGTTGATTGAATTAGGAGACTGTTGACTTAGTTAAATCAACCAATCAAGCTGAGTTGTGCAGTTTACTGCGTAGATCAGTGGGGCAGACTGGTCTGATAGCGTTCAGTTTTTTTGTGCCCTCTTGTCGCTATGGAGACTAGCGAGTAAACAAAGTGAGCTTGAAAGAAACATGTTCGGCTCATTTGTAGGCTTTAAGACCATTATTGGATCAATGGGAGCGCAGTTTGTCATTGAATAATTTTGTCACTGCCTGTGCTGAACACATCATTCTTTCTAGATTTACTAAGTGACCTTGAAAAGATCGAATTTTATAAGCAAATTTCATAGTTCACCTATTTTTTTCCAGCGAGCAATGGCTCCTTCAGCCTAGATCTAAAAATGTGTAGTGTACGATTGTGTTGCTTTCTGCGTTTGTCATGTTGGGAAATCATATGTGAAGTATCTGGATTGACTTCATGTGTTGATTGTTCGGTAAATTTTGCAGCTTCTCTGCCCCATTTGGTCTCCTAAGTCGTAACCAAGCTTTTTGGTGGAATATTTTAAGCTGGGAGTGAAATTCTGTAGTTTTTGTTGCACACTCGGTTGGGCACACAGATCTGTATTATATGCGTGTTACTCGAGTGAGGGCATCAAATTGGCGGCACTCGATTCATACATGTCAATTATCTTCTGCTATCAGTTCTATGATTTGTGGTGTTATTTTTTCTTGGGAAATGCGTAATCTGTTCTGCCAAGTGCAATCCAACTGAGGCATTGTTTTTACTTGAATGTTCTTAGTTCTGAGTGATCGAGAAATTTGTTTCTAGCTTATGTGTTTTTAATTTCTTGTGTTCATCCTTCCACCTGATTTTCTTTTTGCAGAGAGCCGTCCTTGAACCGGCTATGCAGGGACGTGATATGATTGGTCGTGCTAGGACAGGGACCGGCAAAACCCTTGCTTTTGGCATTCCGATCTTGGATAAGATTATTTGCTTCAATGAAAAACATGGGTTTGTGGATTTCTCTTTGCTGAGCTCCTGATAATTATAGTTCTTGATTAGCGTTCATATGTTGGATTCTTTAGATCATTCTCTCTTTCTTTCATTTTTTCTTTTTCTTTTTAGTTTTCTTCTCTTTTTTTTCCATTTGGTGTGTTTCTGGTCACTTGTACTTATTTTACAGCCTTCTTTACTACCAGCACCAGGTAGGAGTTTCTTCAATCTGTTGATAGTATTATTGCCATCTGTATCCTCTTTGCAGGATGGGAAAAAATCCTCTGGCCATAGCCTTGACTCCTACCAGAGAACTTGCAAAGCAAGTGGAAAAGGAATTTACAGAGTCTTGTACTTCGCTGGGAACGATTTGTGTCTATGGGGGTACACCAATTTATCAGCAGATGAATATCCTTCAAAGAGGTGTTGATGTAGTTGTTGGAACACCAGGTCGAGTCATTGATCTAATCAAAAGGGGAGCTTTAGATTTGTCCGAAGTTCAGTTTGTTGTTCTTGATGAAGCTGATCAAATGCTTAATGTGGGTTTTGCGGAGGATGTTGAAGTCATATTGGAGAATCTGCCCAAAAAGCGGCAGACTATGATGTTTTCGGCTACCATGCCAAGTTGGATCATAAAACTCACGAGAAAGTATCTTAATAATCCACTGACAGTTGATCTTGTGAGACTGAACTCTTTTCTTCTCTTCCTTTGCTTTAATTAATAGTCTACCTTCTACACAGTTTTGTCTTCATAGAGTGGCCTTTGGGACCTCATAGTTCCCATCTCTTTTATGTGAAGAAGATGAGAATCTTATCAGTCATTGTCTGTGATGTGATCTCATGTTCAGTCTTTGTTCTAGGTTGGAGATTCTGATCAGAAGCTTGCTGATGGGATATCCTTGTACTCCATATCAGCTGATCACGGTGCGAAAGGTGCTATAATTCCATCGTTAGTCAAGGTGAAACTCATCCATTCCATGTAGATCCCCTGTGCTTTCATGTCACCTTCATCTATGTTATGACTGCATACATGTATATGTTTTGCCCTCAATGATTAGATGTTATGTTATTGACTCCAGGAACATGCAAATGGGGGAAAATGCATAGTTTTCACGCAAACCAAACGTGATGCTGATAGATTAGCATTTGCCATGGGAAATAGTTGTCGCTGTGAGGCTTTGCATGGTGATATCTCACAGAACCAAAGGGAAAGGACACTTGCTGGCTTCCGAGAAGGACGATTTAACGTTCTAGTTGCTACCGATGTTGCAGCCCGTGGACTTGACATTCCCAATGTGGACCTGGTAGTGTTCTACTTAGATTTCTTTTAGTGGTTCTGCATATTTAGTATAGTTTCCTCCTTAATGGGACTCAAAACAATATCTGATATCCCTACCTCATCAAAGATTTAGTGGTAGGGATCTTGTGGCTGTACAACTAATCAGTCTGTGGGCATTCAATTACACAACAACACATAAATTTTGGAACCTCTTATGATCTGACTGGTCCCAAGGGCATTCGATCACAAGAAGAATTATGTGTGCATGAATTTGTAAGCAAACCAAGGATTCATAAAAGAGTTGGATAATCCTGAATTCTTTGATTTTTGCATTGCAGCACAAATAGATCACTCACTTGATTATATCAGGCGGTTAGGAGGAACAGTATGCCTTCAATACACTTTAAGATGGACTCTTTTTTTTCTTTTCTTTTTTCTTGTTTTGATAAGCCACTTTAAGATGGACTCTAGTATAACAGTTATTACGACATCAACTGAACTTGAAGTGAGGACAATTATTTGGCATGATGATACAGTCCTGGTATAGAGATTTGTGCAAATGTAATGTTCTGAATGGGATTTGATCTTCTGAGTTTCATTGGTCATTGTTAATTTTATCATAGAAGTCATTGTTGTTTGATTATTGTATAAATCTAGCTTTATGATATTTGTCCTGCTTTGACTGTGATCTTGCTCTTTATCCAGAGTGAACAATCATTGGCGGATTTACTTATTGCATATTTGCGTAACTTCAGCCTTCTGATTAGCATCCCATTTTCTAGGTTATTCACTATGAGCTGCCCTCTACTTCTGAGATCTTTGTCCATCGATCTGGTCGTACTGGACGTGCTGGGAAGAAAGGAACTGCTATTCTAATCCATACAGGTGATCAGTTAAGGGCTGTCAAGCTTATTGAAAACGATGTTGGATGCAAATTCAGTGTGGTAAGTGTTCACCTTTCTTTTATTTGTTTATTCTGTTATACTGCAGCATCTGTCATTGCTTTACCACCTTGTGCAGTTTACCTATATTTCATATGCAACATGATTTACCTTAGCGACATTGTGGTTTGCTGGTGTTCTCTTGCCGTCTTGTATTTTAAGCATGAATAAAATCGGAGAACCTAGGATTACTTTTTCGCTACTGTGCAAAATAAGTTTTGGTTTCATCGTTATTGCTGTGTTTGTGTCCCAGACCACAAAGACAATGTCAGATTGTTGGCACTGAGCTTCAGTTCTGCTACATCATCATGCAGCTTTTTGAAGAAACGTTATTGTTTGCAGAGTTGCTTTTGTTGTTAGGGGTGCACGTCTGCGGGTGGACAATGAGATCAGTCCACTACTGGATTTCATCTCATGAATGGCTTAGTGTCATACATTTGACATTTACTCTCCATGCATAACTCATGCTGGCTCTTGCAACTGACATCCTGTTTTTTCTCTTTTTGAATCAGCTGTCTCCCATTGCTGTTGACGAGTCACAGAGGGCCATGTTTGGAAGCTTGGGTGGCGGAGGACGATTGGGGAGCTCGGGTTTTGGACGTTCCATGGGACAAGGTGGTTCTGGATTTGGGCGTCCCGGTGGTTATAATGGTTCCGGATATGGACGACCTGGTTATGGGCGTTCTGATAGTTTTGGAGAATCAAGATCCGGTAATTTTGGGTCGTATAGCAGTCCTGGTTCAGGTCGCCCAGGCAGTGGGTATGGCGGGTTCGGTCGTTCCGGAGGGGGCGGTTTTGGTGGCGGTTCAGACCGGCCAGGCAGTTTCAGCGGCTCCGGTTTTGGCCGCTCTAGTGGTGGGTTTGGGGGAAACGGTGGCTCAGACCGGTCTGGCGGATTTGGAAATTTCGGCTCTGGTCGTCCTGGTGGATTCAGCGATATCAGGCCTAGCCAAAAGGGTGGTGGCTTCGGAGATTCACCTTCGAGGCGTTTTGGTAGCTTCGGAGACGACCTAAATAACTGATACTGTCCTTGACGTGGGAAGAAACATTTGTGAGTGTAATATTATTCCTCATAAGATTATTGTCAGTAGATTATATATTGAAATGATACCTGAATGTTTGAAATGTTCTTCGCTTATGTACATATCCTGCGCTCCTTGTTTCTTCTCGTATGCCATTTTGATTCACAATCGGCGTCTCTCCTGCTGCTGATTGTTCTCGTCTAGATCTCGTTCCTATGTAACAATTGATGGATGTTCCTGTATTTTTCTCTCTGAGGATATTAAGTGCTAAGGTCCGGTACTGTGAGTTTTGTGTTCTTGCTTCTTGGTTTAGGCTTTATGATCATGAGTTTGCTGACGATAAACAGGTTTTTGTGTGACGTACATTTAGTGTTTGATCGAGTATATGAATTAGCTTGCGAAGCTTATGTTTTCGGTAAGATAGACGTTGAAGATAATGTTGCAACGGCCAACGGGAATCTTCGTTTTTCATGGTTCATGCGATACCTGTCTTGCTAACAGTTTCGCTACTGATCTAAGAAAACCTGTTGGAAAATGGGAACACAAAATTTAATCCTTCTGTAGCGTTGGGCTATAGTATGAATTATGCAAATGACCTTTTGTCTTTTGATGGTCATTTTGGAGGGGTTTGTCAAAATTTGTGTTATTAGAGCATTCACAATGGACCAAGCAAATGTCTTCTTATAGCTAAAATTTAGCAATGGTTTCATAAAAAATGCATTGCAATGAACAAGTTTTGTCAAAGGTAAATTTTGGCTTTACCATAATAGTTGTCAAATTTGACAATAAAAATAGTAAATATCGTATTTTAACAATCCATAATCTACAACAAAAACCCACACATCAACAGCACATGATCCATCACACATGTGACATTTTATTAACCGTGGATCAAACAACAATGCCAAAATAGAGCACAATTGGAACAACATTGACAAATTATAGTAAACTGGCACTATTCATTGCTAAAATTTAGTTTGCCTTTGCTAAATATAACTAATATCATCTTCAATAATGAAGGTGCTATATGTAGTGTCAAAGTCATAATATAGCATTTTGTTTATATCATTGTATTTCAATGGACAATATGTTTTGTGCTAAATTTTGAAAATGCTAAAATCGATGCTAAATTTGGCATAAACTTTAGCAATGTTATATTATGCCATGTCATGCATTTTGTCCTTTTTGTCTTCATAAAATCAAAGGAAAAAAAAGGAAATTGTTGAGAAATAGTGAAATATACTAACATGATAACATTGGAACAATATTATTAAATTATGAAAATTTTAGATTATGCATTGTCAAGTTATGAAATAGTTTTATTAAATATGATAATTATCACCGCTCTGATTAAATAGTGTTTCCAAAGTGAGGAATAATATTAGTTAATCATCTCTATGCTAAGTTGAGCTACAGCCTGTCTCATCGATGATCTTGGATCTGTTGCTCCCGGTTGAATGTCTCTGTTTGTCATGCTCTGTATGTTGCTGCACTTGCACTCTACCCATGTAGAAATTGTTTACTCCTATCAGTCTTGACACAAACCAACAATGAAGTAATGCTCTTCTTGAGGCAAATAGGTTATCCGAGTGCATCTATCTGCGGTGCTGAAATTTCTCCTACAGTTGGTCCAATCCGATCCGATCCGATTTCATGTTCTCATATACTGTAAAAGAGTAATGCCTAAAATGTTAATGACTGCGAACAGAGTGAGTTTTTACATTAATTGTGAGCTGCAAGTGTGAATTCAAAAAACAACCTACTCCTTGTATTTTACATAATTTAATTCACATTACGTGAGGTTGGTTAGTATTTTATTCCCTTTGTTTCAAATAAATTACGATGTATTGATTTGATACGATTAATAAAAAATATATTAATTTTATGGTGTTTTATCTGTATAACCTTGTAAGTGAGTGAAAGAAATTATAAACGAATAAAAAAAGAAAAAAAATAATATGTTATAAAATAGAAATAATTTATATTTTTTGACATTTTAAAATCATCTAAAATAAATATATTATAATTTATATCAAATATTCATTTTTAATAATATTTTATAATTTATTTGAGATAAAAACGGAATATCTCGTTACCTGAGGTTGGTTAGTTCTTGATTTTGAGTGCCCTCATTTAATAGGTCGCTGAAAAATGGATGAGAAATCATGTCCACTGTTAAATGTCAGAGAAGAATGGGCTCCTTGGATTTGTTGATGGAATGGTGTCATTGTGATTGTAAGATGAATGAACATTTCATTTCCTCACCAGTCGCTATAACAAAAACTCAAAATCGTAACATGAAAACTTTACGAGGAACAAAAATGCTGAAAAGATAAATTTAGACTCTTCACCTTTTTGCCTTCCACTCGAAACACCGCCAACTAGACTAAGCCAACTTTATCGATGCAATGATAACATTATATGATATTCCTCCGTCTCATATATTTATGATCGTTTTGACTTTACATGTAAAATTTGACACATATATAATGATGATTAAATATAATTTTTTATAAATTTATCTTGAACATTAATGATTATTAAGTTATGTATTTCAATTTGATATATGTAACAGGACGATCATATATTATTTGAGATGAAAATGAAATTTATATTTATGCATATAAAATAATATAAAATACGAACATTGTTGTAAAATATATGAGATAAAGAGAATATCAGATATCAATTATATCGAGATACGTAATAGATCTTCTTTCATATGTTCGGACTTATAAAAATACTCCGTTGAATTGATATGATATCATAGAGAGTATATATGAATAACATCACAGAGTGCTGAAGTCTGGAATTTCTATTTTCCTATACACGAAATACATAACCACCTAATTTTAGGTAATCCAATGCAAGTGTCCTCGACAAGTTTCTACATACTCTCAAAGAATATCCCATCATGGACGGTATTTGGAGTTTCTCAAATCAATATCCTAAAGTTTTAAATGTGGACAACCTTTTTTATAAATTAATATTGATGGGCCTTTGATTTATAGATACAGATAATCATTGATCTAGTTTGTCGTACGTTGACCTGCCACTAGCCAAATACATGGAGGTAGAAATGAAAACATAATGTGGGAACTCTCCTTTTCCACTTAAACAAGATAACCCTTTTATAACTAATCACACCTATCAATATCAATCAAAATGAAGGATTATTAAAACACAAAAGCAAACTCGCTGACCTCAAATGATCATATCTCACCAACAAATCAATCGAGCAAAAAGGAGGGATCATTGAAATTGCATGACAAAGGCAAGCCACCTGTTTAATACAATTCGTTACGTTAATCATTCTTTCGTATACACGTCGATGACCTAACTTATCTTTAGATGATGATAACATGATCATTACGTCAAACCCTGGATCTGTTGAGCAAAAACAATCAATTTTATGATTTTATTGCTGTAACTCTTTGTTAAATGTTTTAAGATTAATGATTGTGACATCAATGATTCAGATTTGATATATTCAACACTTGTTTTGCATATTGATGGTCAACAGTTATAGTTTCAAATTGTTCCATAAAAAATCATCTGAAACTCATAAAAAAATATTATATATAGTTATTTATGTAGCTAACATTCCTAATTTCTCACTCATCTAAGGTGTTAAGAGATATTTCATCAGATAATAATGATTCATCGTTATGTCAATTGAATCACTAAATGATCATATTGAAAGTTCTCCTTATTATATAAGATCCATATGAAAACGAACAACCCTACACACGAAAACACTTCAACATAATGGATTATATTACAATATAAAGGAGAACACAATCCATTCCCAATACATGATCATCACATGAATATGGATATTTAATACTTCAGTACATATACAACACGAAACTCAATACTACTCCAACACGAAAACACTCAAAATCCAAAACTGATTTTTTCCCGACTTTTTTCATATCTTTTATTCATAACTATTAACTTTGATTATTATTCATATTCGAATTCATATTCTTTCATATTTTCACGGTATGAAAATTCACCTCCATACACATCCATCATAGTTGGACTAAAGGTGTGTTACACGCCACCGTCCAACGACCCTTTTACACCTTCAAGCGCACATGTTTTCATCTTCTTCGACGTCAATTTCCTCGACGCCCACCTTCCCCTCAGCCCTCTCTTTCTAGAGAGAGAAACAGTGTTTTTGTTTCTTCTCTATCAAACAAAGCTCACAAGAAGCTCGGTTTATCCCTCCTCAAGAGGGATGCTTCTTATTCACCTCAACAACTATCTATTCCTCTTAAAAATCCACAAAAAAAATCCATTAAAGATCAGTTTTTTTGAGCCGTCATTTGAGGGTTTTGTATTTATCAGTGTTTGGTACCAATCTGGGTGAGATTTGGGTACCCTTTTTGGGTTTGGAGTTGGGATTTGAGGGTTTTGTGGGATTCAAGGGATACCCTTTTGGTGGGTCTGTGAGAAAGTAGGGGTTTTTGAGGTGTGGTGTTTTGGTGGTGGTGAGATATGGAGAGATCAAGGAGCGGTGATTCCAGGGATTTGTATTCGAGTTCTTCGTTTTCAGGTCTGTGGGTGTTGATTTTTGGGGTTTGGGTTTGTGGGTTTTGTTGGGTTTGGCCTTTGGGTGGTTAAATTAGGTTGACTTTGGGGTTTTGGTGCTGATTTGATGGTGTTATGGGATTTTGGGAAGTGGATTTGAGATGGGTTTCAGCTGATTTGGGATTTCATGGGGTTGTGCTGGTCTTTTTTGGGTGCAAATCAACTGAGTGGGGTTGTTGTGAACTTGGGTTTGGAGTTTTATTGCTGAAATTTGCAGCTGGGATGTGCTTTGTTTTGATGCACTTGTGAAATGTTGGAATTGGAAGTTAGTCTAGCACGTTTCATGAGGGATTGTTGGACTAAAGATCGATGGAGTGGAAGGGACAGCATCTAGAATCGTCAATTCCGATGTTCTTGGCCCGATTCAGTTCGGCCGTTATATTGATCTGGACTATGCACTTGGTGCTTTGTGATATGAATGAGGAAATGTTGTTTGATATGAACTGGGAGAGCCTTGAGAGTTGGGGAGTCTGAGTTGTAGGGATTTAGTGACAATATAAATGGATCTGATAAAAGAATTGTGTAGAGGAATTATTAATATGAGGCATTTTATGTTGTGGTGCAGGGGATGCGCTTTTTGATGCTTCCCAGTATTCATTCTTCGGCCATAATGTAGCAGAAGATGTCGAGTTAGGAGGCTTGGAGGACGAGGAAGATTGCTTTACGTCCAATGAGTTAGATGGTGATGAATACCACTTGTTCGATAAGGATGAGGTTAGGATCTTCTGTCCTCTCCGGCTTCGCTTCACTTCTTCAGTTTTCCAGTTTTCTCCACCATATCGATGCCTGTCACTACTAACGTCTATTTTTGGCGAGCTTTATGTTGGTAACTAAAACCCTGTGGTGTTAATATGGAGTATCTTTAGTAGAAACTCAGTTGAGGTTTCTCCATCCTATGAAAACAACCATGCATGATAGAAGCAGGTTAACTACCTGGACTTGGATTGACAATTAAATATTGATGATAGTCGTTGCATTAGCATTTATTTTATAATTTAAAGATGTCTTGCAGCTCCCCTCTTGCTTTCAAACACTGATTCGAGCAATGCTCCAGAAACGGTAATGTTTCCCATATTTACTTGAAGCATTGATTTCTAGGGGCAAACTGTTGCAATATGGGTGATCTTATGAACATAAAAGTTTTCCAGGCATATTCATTGTAATATAATAAAAAGCTCATTGAAACCATCACTGTATCACTTATAACCTTTATCAATTTAGTCTTATCTTCTCAGGTTTAGAGGTATGAATGTATTATCCACAATTTGTTCTGCTCACACTGACAGATCCTACTTGTACCTAAGCTGGATTTTTGTTGCTTTGACTATGTCCAGACTAATCAAGGATTTCTCATGTGCTGTTGTGGATAGTATGTTGATGTTTTTCTATTAGAAAGCTTTATGAAATGCTTAAATATGGATTTGAACATTTTGTCTGTTATTACCTTGCTTTTGTTTTGCCCTCTCAACTGTTCCTGCATTGCGAGGGCATTTGAAGTTATTACTCACTTGCTATTATGGGATTTCGTTCAAATTTGGTTAATGTCTGTTGGCTGCTCTAACTGAGTCATCTTTATTCCTCCTCTTTTTTCAGAATGTTGGCCTGGGTTCATTATCTGATATTGATGATCTAGCAACAACTTTTTCAAAGGTCAGTTTCTAGTACTTGGTGATTTCCCATCCCCCATGGGAACCTCTATGTACATGTTATGGAATTGCGTCCATGCTTCTTATTTGAAATGTATCTCGTGGAATTGCGTTCGTGTTTCCTATACATCCAATTAGTATTGACTATTGAGCTTGAATTTTGTATTACTGTGGAGACATATAACTTATGTTATTTCATTAAGGTGAGATGAACATCTTCTTCTTTTGAACTTCCCTGTGGTTAATCCCCAAATTTACTTCACTCGCTTGTGGGTTAACTAACGCAAGAATTTCTGGGTTGGAAAGAAGGGAGTCGAGTTGAACTTAATTGCTTTGCTCATGTTCCATTGGTAACCGAGTATAACTCGTGGTTAGTTTAAAGTCTTCTTGGTCCATAAATAAATGGGATAAAGAGAGAACTTTTCCTCATTTATTGGGATAAATATCTGGCCAGTGCAATAGTTTTTGTGTGTTCTTTAAGAAAGAACCTACTCACCAGGAACTGTCATAAGGTGGAATTTCTGCAATACGCCTCTTTTAGGACCTACAAGACTTGCGGCGGCATTTGAAAATTCGCACTTTGATAGTGCTGTAAAACTATGCTGCTAAATTACTAATCACTCAGTGAAACGTTACTTCAAGTGGTTGTATCACTTTGGTGAGTGCTTTTTCCCTGTCTGAAAAGTAGCTACACTTTTGCGAAATATCAAAGTGCAAACTGTGTTAGATATTCAAGCTGTCTCTCTGATAGGTCTTAGTACAAAGGCAATCTTGAGGCATTGTGCCACAGGGAGTTTTGACAAAGCTGTTTATCTGTTATGTTATCGACATGATGCGGGATAGGCTACTACTTTTTTGGTGGATGTCATATATGATTGATCAACCTTCTATGCTGGGGCGATATTTTCATTCTCTCCATCTAAAGGGTTACTTAGTTCTGTGGAACACCTTTCTTGTGGAATCAGATTCTCAGTCATTACATTTGATGAATAACATCCAATTTTTCCTTGTCAACAGCTTAACAGGGTGGTTGCAGGACCCAGAAATCCTGGTGTTATTGGTGACAGAGGTTCTGGATCATTTTCAAGGGAAAGTAAGTGACATGATTGAATGCATACCATGTCTAGGAGGCTATGTTCTTTTTTCTTTTTTTCTTTTTTCTTTTTTACTGTGGTCCTCAATTGATCTCAATCTCATGGTTGTGCTCTTAGTTTCGTGTTTGCATTCATCACTTTATTTGCCTTCTTCGTGTGCTTCGTCTCCTCTTAGAAGAGGCATGTTGATCTCTCTTTTTGGGACCAGTTTCTGGTAAATTTGTGAGTGTATGGCATATAATCCTCCAGTCGTTATCTCCAGGCTTTTAAACATATTCCCAAAACAGTCTGGTGAGTGCTAGTGCTTAGAAATGTGGAAACAAAGCGCTCATTTATCCAAGGGCGCATTTAACCTGGTTTTTGGTCCTTCTTCAAGTAGTTGTACTTTACCCTTATTGCCAGCTACTATACATTATCAGACATTAAAGGGACAAAGGAAAGTTGATGTCTACCGGCTTTTTCATGTACCGATGGGGTGCCCGGTTTCAACATAGCTTCATTATGCCATGTGTCTGAATTTGTTTTCCAAGATAATTATTTTTTTTGTCTGATATTTGGTATGAATAGTTCAGTATTTTGGAACAGCAGCTAGTTTATATCTACCATACTCTTGAATGGTTATTTCAATTTTAAGTATTTACAGAAGAGTGTATAAGCTTTCACTTCTACAGCAAAAACAAGTCGAAAGCAAAGTTTGATCCAATGTCATTTTACCCGTTTCTGATATGTTTTAACTATGGAAGAGCTCGATTTGAGTTTAACCTTTTGCAAATAAGGTGGATATCCCCCCTTTCTGATCTATGGCTTCTTTGATGTCATGAAAGGTATGCATCTGGCTAGATTTAACTGTTTCATCATCTGGCTAATAGTAGTTTCTAGGCTCTAGCTGTAGCCCAATTTATCGTTGTTTTTTTCATTTATGTAACTGTTTCTTCTTTCAGGTTCATCTACTGGCGAATGGACCGACTCTGATTTCAGCAACTGGCTTGACCAGTGCGTACTGGATGCCGAAAATGCCTTGGAGGGTAAAAGATGGAACTCACAGCCTCATTCTTCCTCTAGTCATCTGGGAGAGTACCGAAATCTGTATAGGGCTTCATCTTACCCTGAACAGCAACTGCAACTGCAGCAAATGGAGCAATACTTCTCTAACGACCCACTTCTAGGGCCAAAATCGTCTTTAACCTCTTTCCCTCCACCTGGTGGACATGTTCAGCTGCCTTTGTCTCACCGCCATTCACTTCCACCGAATATTCCATCCATAACCACTGGGCCTCAGTTGTCATTCCCGGCTACGACTCATTCCCAATTATCCGACTCCGCTCTTCTTATGGCTGGCTTGTCTCATGGTCATGCTCTGAACTATGGTGGAAGCTTGCCTCCGCAACTAGCTTCTGGTCTGTTGGTCAATGACCGACCTCCAAACCAGTGGATGAGCCGCGCTGGTCTCTTACACGGGGATCAGGTCAGCCTTATTATGAACAGTGCATTGCAACAACGCTTGCCTCGCCAAACTGGTATGATTCCTTCATCATTGATGTCGCCACGACACCATCTGCAACAACAGGCACAATATCAGGTACCATCCATGGCACGTTTTGCCGGTATGCAGTCCCAGATGTTCAGTCCCCATTCTTCTCCGCTTCCACACATATTGAGAAAATATGAAGCAATGCTTGGAATGGGCGATATGAGGGACCGTAGGCCTAAGTCGACAAGAGGAAAGCAGAATAACCGGTATTTTCAGCATGGATCTGATACTGCTAGCCAAAAGAGTGAAAGTATCAATTTCAGATCCAAATACATGACTTCTGAGGACATAGAGAGCATTATGAAGACGCAGCATACTTCACACAGCAATGATCCTTATGTGGATGATTACTATCACCAAGCCTCTCTCGCGAAAAGGACTTCTGGATCAAGAATAAAGAACCTGTTTTGCCCAATGCATCTGAGGGAGCCACTTTCTAGATCACGAAGCGGCTCTGAGTCACATGGCCATCAGTCACTTGATTCTCTAGCAAGGCTTGCAGTCTCAGCAATCCGGAAACCTCGCCCTCTCCTCAGCATGGACCCTCCCTCCTCTGGGTCAAGCGATGGAGCCACCCTTGAAAGCAAGCCTCTGGAACAAGAACCGTTGCTTGCCGCTAGAATTACTATAGAGGATTCACTTGTTCTTCTTCTTGATGTGGAGGATATTGATCGGGTCGTGCAAAATAATCCACCTCAAGATGGTGGCGCACAGCTCACACTCCGTAGGCAGGTCTTGCTCGAAGCTCTGGCAACCTCCCTTCAACTAGTTGATCCTCTTAGTACTGGTGGCCGTGGGGCCCGCTTTGCTCCAATGGATGACATTGTATTCCTTCGAATTGTCAACATACCAAAGGGACGGAAGCTCCTCACCTGGTACCTTCAGCTCCTCTTTCCCGGAGGCGAACTTACTAAAGTTGTTTGCATGGCCATTTTCCGCCATTTGAGGTACTTGTTCGGCAGCCTGCCCTCTGATCCTGCTGCAGCTGAGACGACTGTTGATTTGGCCAACGCAGTCTCAGCTTGTGTCAGAGGCATGGATCTCAACGCCCTTGGCGCTTGTCTTGCTGCTGTTGTTTGTTCCTCTGAGCAGCCACCTCTCAGGCCCATTGGAAGCCCTGCTGGAGATGGAGCCTCTGTCATCTTGAAATCAGTCCTTGAACGAGCGACCGATCTCTTAGCTAAACCCCACTCTGCCGACAACTGTAGCATCCAGAATCGTGCCCTTTGGAAGGCGTCTTTCAATGCTTTCTATACTCTTCTTACGAAGTATTGTTTGAGCAAGTACGACACGATATTACAATCCTTAGGACCTGTGCCAACTTCAGATATTATCGGTTCTGAATCTGCACGGACAGCAGCAGCCATTAGCAGGGAGATGCCAGTCGAAGTTTTACGCGCAAGCCTTCCTCACACGGATGAACAACAGAAGAAGCTCTTGGTAGATTTTGCACACCGCCCATGCCCACCACCTGGATTCAATGACTGTGGAGGAATCAGTGGCCTCGTGACCTCCGAATCAGTAAGGGGATAATCTCAGAAGTCAGAATACATCCCAGAAACAGTGATGTTCCGTCCGAAGCAGATGCATGATCACCGTTTTATCTCAAGTGGATCTTGCTAGGTAAGATGCTCAGGTGGTTTAGTCGTATAGGGACACACAGCTTCAGCCTTCAGCTTAGGTTTTTTTTCTCCATCAACTGACAAACCGATGCTTGTTTTAATGAGCAGCAGCAGCCATGGCTGTGTTATAATGTTGGATATTTGTGTAGTCTGACCAAAACATCTTCATCGTCGGGGGCTATGTTTTTTGTTGGCTCTGTTAGAGTTATAACGGCAGGACGTAGACGAATTTGGATGAGTATGTATAAACTGTGCACGCAGGCTTCGTGCTTGATCGTCGTGCTTTGCTGTTTAAGTTTGTATGACTTTCTCATGTACTTATTTAGTTGAAATTTGTTCGACTTTCAGCTTTATAATGTATGATTGGAATTGTCTAACTTTCAGCTTTTAATAGCACCTTCGGCCTTCCTGTCGTAGCTATTGAGTTTGTCCGTTGAAAATGTAATTGGTTACTTGTAGGTAAGCTCGGACTTAACGTTGGAATCTCTTTGTTATGAAATCCACCATGGATTAATTCGTTTTTGATTTAGGAATCTTGAATACGTCTATAATTCTCTTAGTTTCATCTTATTCTTTTCAAAATATCAGTATACTAAGTCTTTTAATTCTTGAAGAGATGTATCTAAAAAATTGGTGATATAACTAGAAATATGTTTTAAATAACATACATGGGTCATTGGACACACCAATTTTATATAGCCCATTTGATACGTTCGGAACTAGACTAGTGCTATTAACATTATTTTGACATACGAATTTGTATGCAGTTTGTTTTTCATGAGCGTTTCCTTAATGATTGGCATCTTCTAAGTATGTGGGACTGGGCAAAACAAGTTCGGATAGGTATATGAGGAAGGTGCATGATTGCGACACCGGAAGAAAGATACACAAGGACTTACGACGAGGCTGCATCAGAGTTGATCTATATATATTGTTGCTTAAAATTATGAAATTAAAAACAATAATAAAAATAAAAACTTATCAATGAAAGTCAAAATCATCTTACAAAACAATGATTTTTTATAAAATTAATCACAAATAATTTATGGGTATGGGTTATTCACGAATAATGTACTCAAATGATTCGTGAAACAAAAACAAAAAACCATTTATTTTTATTTTTTGTTTTTTATTTTCTTTTCATCGTTTAAAAAAAAATATAAGTAACAAACACATTGTCAATAAGTCAGTGAATGGAACGAAAAGACATACAATAGATACTACTACAGAACAAGTCCTTAAAAATAAAACAACCATTATTATTATTATTTTTATTATTTGTGTTTTAGGGTATAATTTTATCCGTTAATGAAAACCAATATCAACCATCAAACACATTGTTTCAATGATGAAACAAAAACAAATAGTACTCCAAAAAAAACCTTATATATATATATATATAATCCTATCAAATGAAGAGTATGACAAGAACATTTTTATAAGACAAATGATATACGAAGTTTTATCTTTATTTTTACATAAAGAGAATATTTCGTGATATCCTCAGATATCGAACCCTAACTTATTGATTAAGAGGGAAGTAGCTTATCATTGAATCAACTCCTATTGACATAAACAAGTAAACAAATACTCCATTTGCCCAGAAATATTCTAGATAGTATTACCTTCGTTCCATAATTATTGTAACGTTTCTCTCTCAATGCATTATTCAATACGTAATTTGAGTAGTTTCTTTACTCATCCAAACGATACGATTTAAATTTTTTATTGATCCACGGTTATAATACGTAACGTTTACTATCATGGATATTTCAAAAATATTTTATCAAAAAATAATGTTTGATCGTCCCACAATATCGGTTAAATCTTATATCGTAATGCGTATCCGATCAAAATAGTGCAATCTTTTTGGGATGGAGGGAGTACCTATTTGGATCATCATAAAATATAACATAGCAACTTTTTCGTTTAAAAGTATCAAAATAATCATCATCTTGTATAATACATTTTATTATTTTCTCCCATCATAATTAGTACAATAAATATCACTTTCAATAAAAAAAATAAATAATTGTTTTTATCAAATATCATAAAAATTCAACTTACATATTAATTTGTTTGTTAGGTCAAATTATTCTTTAAATTATGTTTATGGAATGAAAGAAATAACGCGAAATCCATTTAATTATATCAACACAATCCAATCCAAATTGCTTTTTAAATTATGTTTATGGGAGGGAAATAGTAACATAACAACCCTTTTAAATTATGCTTACGGGACAGATGGAGTAACACCAAGATTTAAGTGACTCAGATCAGCACAATCCCTCCACATCATTGATCAATCCAATCAAACCTAATCAATCCCACACAGTTCCAAACCCAAACTAACAAAAAAGAAAAAAAAAAAAAGAAAGAAAGAAAAACCTTTTAATCATATACACATCCTTTCATCTCCTCAAACCCTTTCTACTCCATCACCACTTCTCCCCTGTCCTTACGAATCTCCGTCTCCGATCTAAGTTCCGATCATCGATGGCGGCGGCGGCAACGGTGTGGCAGCCGCAGGAGGAAGGGCTGAAGAAGATCTGCGGATTACTGGAGCAGCAGATATCGCCGGCATCGAACACGGACCAGTCGCAGATTTGGCAGCAGCTTCAGCACTACTCTCACTTCCCCGATTTCAATAACTACCTCGCTTTCATCCTCTCCCGTGCTCATGTACGCCGCGCTGTCAATCATCGTCGTACTCGTTGTTGTTGTTGTGATTGTATTCTAATTTGGATTGGATTCGAATTGGTGGTTTTTTTGGATTGCCGGTTTCGATTGGGGGTTATGTCTTGGAACTTGAATTTTGGTTTTGATGGATTGTTAAGGTTGAGAGATAGCATTGGTGATATTTGAGGGCGTAAAGGAGTGGTAGTTTGGGATGAGATGTTGATGGGAATGGAATTTTAATTTGTTTTGTGTGACAATGGTGAATGAAGCGATGGCTTGCATTAGTGGTGATGAATGAATATTAGTGTCTTTTGGGGGTTTATGTGATTAGGTATGATTTAGTGGAGGGGACGGGGTGACTGATACTGGTTGTGATGTTGTGTCTCTATGTCAGAGTACGCTTGCTTGTTCTTGCACCAGGAACTTCTGTACTTGATGCTCGAAAGCATGACATTTGTTATCCATTGTGCTAAGTTAGGGTAATTATGTAGCAACATTGATATGAGTGTATGAATGAGAAACTTGAAAGTGTGTAGAAATATAGTCAACTAGTGGAGACTGGATATTATTTCATCCTGTTCTACGGGACTCATCCTTTTCAAGCGAATGAGTCATTGGTTCCCCTTGTTTGGGGCTACTCTATAGTGCTTAATTTTACATCTTCTTTGGGAGGAGGATGTTTGTCTCCTCAGGTTTATATTGGGATCTGTGGGATGGTTTGGCCAGTAGGACCATAATCGACTGAAGTCATTGTAGTATCAGAAGGTCTTATTCACAACACCTGACATAAGGGCGTACAAGTTTTACCGTAACCAGACAGGTTTGCTGGTGAACCCTAGACAGACAAGACATATACTCTTGCTTTGGGGTTGGTATCAGGTCTGATTATCCCGACAAAGAATGAATTCTCACAAAAGTTCATTGCTAAAATCCATTGGCCTTGGATTGTTGTGAAAATTTCCATTTTTTTTTTGTCATATAAAGGGTTGAAATTAAGGTGAAACTTATATTGCTTTTTCTTCTCGTATGGGCTAGTCTCTGTGCTTATGGTTTAATGTTTTATTATATGTCTTCCTTGGTACGGTGACCATTTTACTAATATGCTGATCTTGCATCGTCGGACCAGTTAAAGCTAAAAGCTTTTCATTGTCGATGTTTGTAAGTGGTTTTCAGATAGGCGTTAGTCAATGAAGATCTCTTTCTATTAACCTCTGATGTTCAATGTGATACCCAAACAAGTTAAAGTCTATGATTAAGATCTTATGCGTACCAGTTGATCCTAAGTATAGTTTTTGTGGACTTCTGTTTGGTTGAAAGATGAAGCATCGTATATCAAATATGTCACAAGTCACAACTTGGCATGACAGGGCTCTTTACCTTGTGTTGTTTTTGTGGTTGCAGGGAAAACCAGTTGAAATACGACAAGCTGCTGGACTTCTTCTGAAGAATAATCTAAGAAATTCTTTTAAAACCATGGCCCCAGCGAGTCAGCAATATATAAAATCTGAGTTGTTACCATGTTTGGGTGCACCTGATAGGATCATACGAACAACTACTGGGACTATCATAAGTGAAATTGTTCAGCTAGATGGAGTTGCTGGTTGGCTCGAACTTTTGCATGGCCTTCTGACTTACTTGGATAGTAACAATGTATATCACACAGAAGGTGCGATGGATGCTTTGTCCAAGGTACTTATCTACTCTTGCACTGCTGCTTTCATCCCACTGTCTGGTGCTTAGAAATTTTAGACGACACTTTTTAATGAAGTATTTAAAAATTAAGTTGTTATGAAGGTATCCAGTCATCTGGGTGGATACTTCCAATGAACATTTGATGTGCTACCAGGATTATAAACTAGAATACATGATCAAATTTGCTGTCCACTCTTAATCCACATCTCTTGCACGCATCTTTGTTTCTTGTTTCAATGCTCACATTCTTTATGTTGGATTCTGTAGGAGATTATGCGTCCTTCTTTCTGCTCATCCTCTTCCCTCACTTTAGCACTAGTTTTGCCTTCTTTCAATCCTGGAATGGATTTTCATTAAAATATCAGAAGATTTAATTTGTTTTTAGATGCATTGGGTTTTCTTAGATTTCGTCCTTGAGCAATAAAAACCTTACCTTATTGCTGTGTTTATAATATGGAGTAAAGCATACTGTCTACATACAGTTGCTATTATAAATGCAATAGGCAATACTTTAAGATGTCCTGTTTCTTTCTTTTGATGCAATAGGCAATAATTTGAAGCAATGTTATTTTTTATTTATATAGATGCATGGCTAATGCTTTGAATAATGGCCATCCAAGTTTACTATACCAAAGTAATCCTGCATTTTAAACTGATGAAGTCTGCATTGTGCATCATTCAATCAGATTTGTGAAGATGTCCCCCAAGTGCTTGATTCAGATGTGCCAGGAATGACAGAGCGCCCTATCAATGTATTTCTTCCCCGATTCTTCAAGGTAATAATTTCCTTCATCCACAAAAACTAAAAAAATCAATAAATACAGGGTTGTTATCCATCATGCTGATGACATATCTAAACTTGAAAGTAGTTGTTGTCTTGTTGATGGTGTTTTCCTTTTAGATAAAGTGAAGTGTTGTTACCTTCTCTATGAGCAGTTCTTCAAGTCACCACATGCGTTGTTGAGGAAGCTCGCATTAGACTGTGTTTACCAATATGTCATGTTAATGCCATCTGTAAGTATTCTGAATTTTTTTTTTCTGCGCCATGAATAGTTCTGGCTCTAATTTCATTCTCCTTTGCAATGACTATGGATTACTTGTTTCAGTTTCTATATAAAGCTATGGACCAGTATCTTCATGGTTTGTTTGTCCTTGCAAATGATCCTGTTCCAGATGTCCGGAAACTGGTAAGCTCTTCCTACTAATCTGGAAGGGTGTCCGGGTTTATTCAATATTTTCAGCCTATGTTTTGTTTTTTGTTTTTTGCTTCTGTCTTTTGTTCTTGTTCTTGTTTTTTTTTTTTTTTTTTTATAAAAAAAAACTACACAGTGTTCTGATTGTTTGATTTTTAATGGATTTTTTCTGCAATGTGCCTTGAATCTTCCCTTCTTATGCTTACCTATCAAAAGCTAAAAAATGGATTTCTTGGATATTGAGTTGATCTTGTTTACATTATTTATCTTCTTTAGATTGCTAGTTGGGCTATTCGGTTAATGCTATCCTAGCTTGTCTAGGACTATACCATATTACGTCATCAATAACAGGAAGTTTTTCTCTTCTCAATCTATGTGTAAGTGTAAAAATGGAATTTGGCCTGTTAATACACTGCTTAAACCATTTAAAACAGTAGACGACTGCCTAATGAGCTAGTAACTAGTATGCCTTGTTTGCAACCCTTGTGCTGGGTTTCAGAACATTCATTGATGTTTGAACTCTGATTTTACGCCAGATATAGTAAGTCAAAGGTTTATAATCAAATTACTGAGGCTGATATGTCTTGTTTGCAACCCTTTGATATTAATGCCTTTAAAGATAATGAGACTGATACTAAGGAAGGAGAACTAAGTATCTATCCATTAGCACTGTGTGGTCCTTTTACTTTCTGTGTGAAATTTTGGACATTTTTTACTAGGTGTATCGGTTCGATCTCCTGGCTGAGAAGACTAGTTGTACATTCGACTGTTTATTCTCTGCTCAAACTTGTTTTCGTGTGTTACTCTGTAGATGTAAGATAACGTAGTTATTGCACTTCAAAAATATAGGATGTTAGTTAATCTTGGAATCAAGGTGACAGTCTTTCAAATACAAAAAAGAAAGAAAGAAAAAGAAACGAAACCACACAATCCCGTCAAGTGCATGGTGTGGGGAGGGCACCACTGTAAGATAGGGTGATGTACGTAGACATTATCCCTATTTTTATATAGAGAGGCTGTTTTCTGATGCTTTCAGGTGTCAAACCCCCGACCTTAAGGTCAGGAGGGGAGCGGCTTACCGCTCTGAGTCTTTCAAGTACAAGGGCGAAAAACAAAAATCTTTGTGCATGGATTTTTCTCATTATTGTATGAGCAATTCCCTTGCAGTCCACCACTATTTCCTCCCTCTCCCTCCATCTCATGTTGTAATACATGTTTATTTTGTGGAACAGGTATGCGCTTCTTTTGTTCAGCTGATTGAAGTTCATCCATCTGTCTTGGAGGTAGGGATCTGTTCCAGATCTCATGGTTGTGAATTTCCCGATTTCTCATGCGAAGCTAGATATATGATCAATTTCTCCTTGTCATGGCACTGCATTGTGCTCTCTCCATCATGTTCTTCTCACAATGTTTTTTGTTTGCAATGCTAGCCACACCTGACGGATGTCATTCAGTACATGCTACTTGTCAACAAGGATGATGACAATGAAGTTGCACTTGAAGCTTGTGAATTTTGGTGAGTTCCGAATTTTGGATTTAATATCTTGGTAAAATGATTAAAGTAGATCTTATAATCAAGTTAATCAACAATGTTAGAGAGATGATTATGCAAGTTGGCATTCCCAAGCAGAGATATGGAGGGTTTCTGCAACAAATGCATTCTCTGTTTTATGCTTAATTCATATAGCTGAATAGGTGGACTGGTGGAGTTATACACTTTGGTTCCTCAGGCAGTGAGGGACTCGGGCTTCAATATTTTTGGCTTTGTTGCTACTTGCTAGTACTCTGAATGAACTTAGAAGATCCCCAGATGTTTTAAAGCTTGAACAAAGGAGAATGTGTTTTAAGGCCTCATGCCCTAGTACATATCTTTATTTTAAACCCTTGAAGAGATAAAAAATATTAACTCATTGTACATCTCTGTTCTGCTAGATAACTTCATCATGAAATGATATTCTAGATATATATTATTTTTGCTCTATGGGAAGTTACTTCCTGGGAAGCATATTCTTCAGCATAAAATTGGGTGCAGTTTGTCTGGTACTTTGGTGGTGTTCACTTCACAGCGAATGTCCTCTACTGAGTAACTTTATGAAAATTGTTATTTGTATTGCAGGAGTACATATTTTGATGCTCAGTTGCCACCTGAGAACCTGAGGGCATTCCTCCCACAGCTTATTCCTGTATAACCTGGGTTTTAGATTTACTTTTTTGCTGGAATTGTTCAAGCCAAGCCACTCT
>JAOVYX010016678.1:0-24009 GCA_035668315.1 Drosera spatulata
AAAATGGAAACTGCTGTGGTCAAAATGGGATTTGCAACCATGAGGTTCTTCGAGATGGAGACACCGACTCTAACTCAAAGTTGGTCAGCTGTAAGATGCCAGAAAAGGTAGTTATCAGTTCTCACTGTATATTCCCCGAATTACTTTAGCCATCTTTCTGTTTGCTAATAGTATTTCCAGTTTTGAATTGTGTGCCTGCAAAACCAGGTTGTTTTTAATCTTGATTTGGGTATGGATGTTTATAACTATTGATTTGTGAGATAGGCATCTTTCAAACTCTCATGGAACTGCAAAGGTGCGAATCAGTACAAGCATGACATTGTTTCTTTTGCTAGAGGAAATATAACGACTGCAGAGCGTAGCAGTAAGCAGGTGCGTTTTCATGCGACGGTTTTACATCTTCCTGGTTGACTACCTATCTTTTCATAGTATTCTGAACCTGCGTAATAGCTGAATAAATGTGCAAAAATAGCAAAGTAATGCATCATTATGATTGTGAAGCCTGCTAACGTGAGGACTGAGTATAAATTCTTCATTGATTTTGCCTGTGTCCTTCATTGACTTGCTCCTTCTGTGGTTGCCTCTGTGGAAATAAATATTTTTGTATGTCAATGATTCATTTGCAATCTCCCTTGTTTTCTAAAATAAGCTGCTATGGTGTCTGTTATAACTTTATCTCTTGATATTGATGGCAATATTTTGTTTAGTTTTAAAATGTGCCATAGGATACTTTATGCAGTATTTTAGAGGTAAGAGGCTTGAGAACCGCAAAAGGGCTACTTTTTTTCTTTTTTTCTTTTTTCCTGCGCTTCTGTGATTGAGTATTCCCTTTTGGCTTCAGATTTCATTGAAGTGGGAGACTAGCCCTCGAACAGTGCTAGTTTTGACCAAACCAAATTCAAATACTGTCCGAATTCTTTCTGCTGATATGATCAGGTATTTTCCTGGCATCAAGGTTTAAATGATTGTAATATTGTGTTTTCCTGGCATTTGCTACGGGTTTATTATCTCTCAGCATGGTTTCCAAGTAAGATTAGTTCAGTTTTCTTGCACCTGCAAGAGCCTGCTCATGGCCTGCCAGGCAGCAACGGACTGAATCACTGATGCATTTACTGTTCTATGATACCAGATGGCTGAAACAGCAGAACTTAGACATTGTCGTGGAACCTCGTGTCAAATCTGAGCTTTTGGCCGAGTCACCTTTCTTTCACTTTGTTCAGACATGGAATGAAGGTGAGATTGATAAACCTGCATCAGTACAATTAATGGAAGATCGGAGCTTGCTTCTTTTCTTTAATTGCAGTTGTTTGATTTCCTTAGTTCCTTGATGTTAGGAGTAAATGATGTATGTTTATCAATTTTATAGTTCTTGTCGTTTCGTGTAGGCTTTTGTATGCCAACTTTTTTGTGTTCACAATTATTTGCCTGTGCAATTTGGCAGATAAGGAAATCTCGCTCCTTCACACGAAAGTTGATCTTGTTATTACTCTTGGTGGCGACGGGACGGTGCTCTGGGTATATGCATTTCTTTGTTTCTGTACTTAAAATACTGATATATGACATAATTTTGACTGCAAACTATATCCTTGATTTCTATCCTCCTGCACAAGGCTTAAATTTCGCATGCTACATATTATGAATTACGCGGCCCCATAGTCCTTGTTATGGTGGAACTTGGGCCTGCCATTAAATATTTACAAATTGCAATGGGTTGACGTCACTGTTACGTGTCTTTGTCATGTTGATGGTATATAAGTTTGAAGGCTCTCTTTCTTGTTACTGTCTTCAAGCTTTACTGATCACTATGTTGTGGTTGGTAAAGTCAAAAGTCGAGCTTATGCTCGGGACAAATCGGAAGGTGCATGAACTAAAACATATAAAGGCCATGTTTCAGGCGGGCCTTTATTTCTGTGTAGCCGACGGAGAGTCTTGGCCTATGTATAATACCTAACTCCTGTTGATATATTATGAAATCATTGGGACGATTATATTGTGAGCTGAAGCGTTGAACCAATGGTCCAATAGTTTGACCTTAAAGTTAGATTCCCTCCATCATCATGACAGAAGAGAGCTAATTTTGTGGTGGAAGATATAATCCTTGTGCTGGCATTAAGTTTTGACTTGACTTGATGCATTTGATGTTAATCTAAGAAGAATTGTTAAATGAAATTTCTATGTGCTCTAGCGAAAAAACTCCTATCTGGTGCTCATATAAGCTGCTCTTATTTTGCAGGCTGCTTCCCTGTTCAAAGGACCTGTTCCTCCTTTTGTCCCATTTTCGCTCGGTTCACTGGGCTTTATGACTCCCTTCTGTATCCTTCATGCTTTGCCTTTTAACGTTATATATATATATTGAAAAAGGAAATTTGTTGATATCAACACACAAGTCTGCATGTTAGGAAAATCCAACTATGGAGAGCTTACGATTTTTTGTTGAACAGAATCATTTTTTCTTTATTCAAAATATTTCCTTTAATGTGTTTTTGTTTTATGATTTTTAAGTCTCTTGATTATAAATCTCCACTGTTGGATTTGCCTAACAACACTTATAGCTTATGTGTTGTTAGAATCAAACTCCCTAAACCCTATATAAATGTTACCAAGTTATTAAAGTGCACTTAATCATGTATGGAGTGTTTAACAAAGATGGTGATCCTTGACAGCCTTCAGATAGTGAGCACTACAAAGAATCCCTCGATTCAATCTTAACCGGACCTATTAGTATCACCTTGAGACACCGGTTGCAGTGCCACATAGTCAGAGAGGCAGCTGATAGTGAACTCGGAACTGAAGAGCCTGAACTTGTTTTGAATGAGGTTACAATTGACCGTGGCATATCCTCGTATCTCACAAATTTGGAATGCTATTGCGATAATAATTTCGTTACAACCGTGCAAGGAGATGGATTGATCTTGTCCACGACTTCTGGGAGCACTGCCTATTCGTTGGCAGCCGGAGGTTCTATGGTCCATCCACAGGTAGGCTTCTGACATACATCACCTGTGGCCCTAGATCATTCAATATTTGCTATTTGGTTTTATCTTGTTTCTCTTGCAGGTTCCCGGCATTTTGTTCACACCCATCTGTCCGCATTCTTTATCATTCCGGCCTTTGATATTGCCCGAGCATGTGACACTGAGAGTGCAAATACCATTGAGTAGCAGAAGTCCGGCATGGGCTTCCTTTGATGGCAAGGGTAGAAGAAAGTTGGAACCAGGAGACGCCCTAATTTGTAGTATGGCTACCTGGCCTGTGCCTATGGCTTGCCAAGGTGACTCCACGAGCGACTTCCTGCGCAGCATCCACGAGGGGCTTCATTGGAACCTGCGGAAAACCCAGTCTTTCGACGGTCCAAAGGATACATAATATATAGGTTCCTTATAGCATCATGATCAGAATTTACCGCATGGGAAGATTCTGGCTTGTGCACATGTATTCCCGATGATGATGAAAAAGTAGAACTGCCGATATGTCTATAGATATATGTGATCGTCACACTTATGATGTAAGTATGTAGCGTCACGGTTTAGTCTGAATATAGTTGTGTATGACTATAGTTATTCAGGCAAGATGCCATTATTCCTCGTGTATGGGGAAGGCGAAGAATGTTATTCTATTATGCTCTAAGCTGAGTATAATCTATCAGAAAATTGGGATACCTCGGTCATTTTCTTCGTTGCGACAAGCAGACAGGAACTGAAGTTTTTCCGGTAATACAACACAAGGAAGTAGACCTCGGTCATTTTCTTCGTTGCGACAAGCGGACAGGAACTGAAGGGTTTCAGGTAACAAAACACAAGGAAGAAGTCAGACGTTCGTTGCTAGAAGGAAGTTTTCTAGTTAACTAGGTGGCAGGTGCCATTAAACATCAGCTATCGATGGAGTTTAACTTCTGATGTCTTTTCCGAATCAGTGAGATACCACGATGATGCACCCTCGCTTTTATCTTATCCTCCCAAAATTGATGCAGATTAGCCAATCTTATTTTGCCTTTCTGCAGTGTTTCTATAAAACCCTTAATGATCTCGGAAGGTAAGCCCCTTAATGATCTACTTCTACTTTCCCCAACGAAATATCTTAGATCAGTTTTGTCATTGGTTTTGTGTATCTGCATAATGCAACAAAACCATAGAACCTACTAGGTGCGGTTCTTAAACAAGAATTGACCTTGTTCAGATGAACCCAGTGTAACCCCAATCTTGATCTACATAACGCAGTGGGATAGTGGTCATGGGGATAATTGTAGCGGGTAAAGCTGTAGCGGTCTGTGGCGATAGACTATGGCCCCGTTTGGTAAAAAGAAAATCAGGTCAAGTCTCCTTAATTTTAACCGAATGGAGATTAGAGCGTGTTTGGCAAAAAAAAATCAAGGCGTTTTTTATGCCTTTTTTTGCCGTTGTTGAGGATTAAACCAAAAAAGATGATTTTTTTTACAAAACATGAACCTGACAGGTTCATTGACCAAAACATGGGGACCATTTTCTACTCTTTATCCTCTCACATTCAATGCAAACCTATCATGTTTCTTCATTTTTCACTTCGTCTTCCTCATTTTTTTCCTCTGTGTTCAAAGGCTCTTCATTCCAAACAATCAGGTTCACAAGCTCTAATTTTCTTTTTCTTTTCTATAACTTTTGTATGATTCACTGCTTTCTTTTTTTCTCGTTTTTAGTATCCTTGTTTCTGGTGCGATATATGGAATTTGAGTTAAAATTCAGAGAAATCTTGCAATGATTCTTTAACTTTTAAATTTTGATTTAATTTTTGTAAAATAAGATAATCGTGATATTTGTGTTATTTTTGAATTGGATGAGTAGGATGCTAGCGTTATTAGGTTTTCTTTTTTTCAGAGTCAATTACCAATAAGTTTCAAAAAATAAAATTATTTATCAATTAGTGATAGGTAAGTTTTAGATTTGGTTTTATTTGTCCAGTGCTACAAGAAAACAAATTATTGATTGAAACCAAATAGAAACAAAATCAAGTTCCAATATTCGCTCGACAATCATCCTAGTTTCAAACAAATAATTATAATAATATATCATAAGCCTTTAAGTACACCAAAGGCGCAGGGCGCCTCTCTGAAAGGCGCATGGCGCCTTCCTTTGAGTAAAAAAAATACTCCAACGCCCATTAATCATATTATCATTATGTGCAAAATATAACTCCATAAATTATTGTATTTGTTATGATTGATTCATTCAAAAATATAACTGTTATGATTATATTGATATAATTTGAAAAATTTTAATTGATAAACGGATGATATGATATTATAATTAAAAAAATAATTAGATCGTTTTCGAACTAATTAAACTAATTCATATCCACGAACTAAGAATATCGGATTTGTTTCTTCTTCCATGTGCTGCAGAAGAATTTCTCGTAGCACCTCATCTGTCCTAATCATTTGATATTTTCACCGATTTGTAGTGCTATCTTTGTTGACGTAGGAGATCACTGGATCTGAACATGTAGTTTTCCACGCTGCAGGATTGTTCTCGAGGAACGGGATGAAATTCTTTATGAATTGAAGAGAGTCATATACACTAACTGTTACAAAAGTCAGTTTATCATCATAAAAAGACCAGTGAGGTGTTGTGCCTCTCGGTGCCGTGCTTTGATCTCCTCCATAGTATAGATGAACAACGATTTTATCTGAAATTGTAGTTGAGCTTGAAGCTTCGTGGTTGGATGTGAGACTCATCGCTGGCCATGCAGGGACTTCGCGATTGTTGACGTCGGTCTCATACATTTGTACAATCATGTAACGCCAAGTTGAATATTGATCATTCGTAATCTCATACGGTCTAAAGCCTCCAGCTCCAATTCGTGGACGGCATGCGTCGGCAATTTTTCCCTTTGCCCTTTTGTAATCGCCCTAGGTTGCATAAAGTTCGGCCGGTTGGCCCATTGAATGACAGTAACGAAGAAGACAGAACCAATTTTTTTTTTTCAGAATCGATTTGTATGTAGTTCAGCCCAAGAGAATCCTCGTTCGCATACATGATTTCCATCTTGGAGTTCACTTTGAACGCGTCGTCCTCCGCTCGAATCCTGGCCACCAATTGGACGTAAGAGTCCTTTAGTAAACGCATTTCAAATATTCTTAGCTGTCCACCGAACCAAGAGATTTCTCCCGTGGTCAGATCGGACAACCAAGTCCCTCCGACATGTAGTTTAATCTCTATCTTGATAAAACCCATATTCCTGAAAAATGACAGATAGAATGAAAATGATAAATAAAACCATTAACAAACGTAGAGATAATGTATGAAACGATAACACATCAGACATAAAAGTTGGAGTCTCCTAATACATAACATCGGATTGCATATTATAAAGTGAAAAATAAATGCAGATTTCATTTATAAGTGTTAATCTTGTGCCTTTTTTCATGATCAGATATTTTTTGAAAATGTTGGTTAGACAAACAAACAGAGCTTATACTTATGATACATTGATGAATGTTTTTGGGAATGATCGATAAAAAAAGTAGAACATAACTCAAACAACACAATACTGGTTTACATGATTGATGAATAGAAATGTAAATACACGTAATACACGATCGATAAATAGAACCGTAAACTATCGAGAAAAAGATACTGATTTACATGATCGATGAATATTATGAAAATTACATCATAGTCATAGTCCGTGACATCAAAGTCCGACACTACATAGTACATGATAAATCATCGCCATAATGAAACTGTAAAATCAAAACTACATCGTTATAATTAAACTGTAAAATCCGAACTACATAATATATAAGTAGAAAAATGAGAAAACTCATCTATACATAACACATAAGTAGAAAATCCAGAGAACTCGTTTATACATAATACACAGATGTAGAATAAATCAGTCTCGTCCTCGTCGGCCTCCTCTGACCCTAACTCTTCCTCTAACTGGTCCGCCTGCATAGGTAGATGGAGTGAACCTATCTGGTGAAACACGATGCCTCGGGGATAAATCATCTGAATGTCCAGCATCGTTAGGATCTGCAGCAACATCGTCCCCGTCTGGACCTGCAGCCTCAGCGTCACCCTTATCCTAGTGACGATCAGCTCTTCCATGATAATATCGGACATGAATAGAAGGATCGGCATGGCCCTGCTCGTCGTCCGTGCGCTGGGATTGCTCATTGTCTAACGATCCCACCTCTGAATCAAAATCCTGCTCAAGCCTATCCTCCGACGCGTTGTCTCTCATATGCTGGAATAGATCTCGTAGCTCACGAGACTCTCTCATGTGCGATGATCCTCTGCGAATAAGAGCACAAACAGTAGCAGCAGCATGGAACAGGCCTCTGATGACACCTGTGCGACGAATCCTGGGAGGATCTATGCGCTGTCGTGTGATCTGATGATACCATAACAGGTATCCTGGGGCAATGGAAGGACCGGCCTCGGTCTGGTGACGACATAGCACAAAATGACGTTTTGCGTCATTCCAATGATCGACGTGTGCCTGATGATGACGGAGCCAATCCAAATCTCCCCCTCGCCCACGCCTGGTGAGGTCATGTAATTCACTATGTATGCTGTGTCCCGATTGGATCGTCTGGATCCGATGAAACTGTCGCGTCGTACGAAATGACACGTAGTACTCCACTATAGCAAAATGGATGAGAGGAACATGAGAGAACCAAATGACTCTGTCTCTCTCATCCACAAAATCATCTGATATGTCATCCAATCTATCCTCGATATATGGCTCCCAAATGAACTCGATTGCTGGATACTGATCTAACAACGAGCGATAATGACGAACACTGGAGCTGCTGTCTCTCATAAGGTGCTTGCCCTTAACGGCAGACCACCTTTACATGAAAAAAGAAAATTGTTTTGATTACAAAAACCATAAAGGTAAAGAAAATTATATTTTTTTTTTTTTTGAAAATGACATTAAGTAGTTACCTGTAAGCTAGAGGAAAAGTCAGAACAAGAGGTGGTGGATCTGCAATCTCGCTCGGTCTCACCATCGGGATCCTCTCCCAAGCCCAAAGCTATAGTAGAATTACGCAGCCACTGAACCTCTGCCTGGCGTGGCCATCCTCAGATCTTGTCGTCTCAGAATAACGACAGAGGCTCCTATATAAAAAGGACAGAATGGCGGAGCCCCAAGAATAGCTGGAGATGTCACTCCAGCGATCAAGCACATGAAGCCACATGAGAGGCACCTCTCCTCCGGTGCCATCTGGGAAGAGCTGAGATCCTATCAAATGTAAAGTATAAGCTCTAGCGTATCTAGTAACTGTCAGCTCGTCCGCATCGGCCGGTAGCTCTCTGAAGTGAGTGCGAAGCCAGGCAATAGTACAGTATGACCTTCGGCGTCTACTCGGAATCTCAAGCTGACCGTAAAGACGTAATAGTCGCCTCCAGTGGGAACGATGATCGGCGTCCCATAAGAACGAAAACCAAGAAGTAATGGTACATCCTCTAGCGTCACGGTGGCCTCGCCAGATCGAAGATGGAACGTGTGCGTGTCACGTCTCCTCCTCTCGACCAGTGCTGTAACCAGACAATGATCGATGGGAATGTCCACTATCCTGTGAAACCATCGAAACCTTATTCTGGCTGTCGTAAGCCGGTCCAATACACTCTCGTGTGGATCCAATGAATGATGTCGTGTGATCAAAAAAACGTTTCGACCCCTAAAATATAAATAATAAAACGAAAATGTATATATTATTAATAAGTTATACATAACCTCTATATCCATCAAAGTAAAGAGAGTAAGATCTCAACCTCGCGTCTCCATATGACCTCTGATCTGTGCTATGCCTGACGAGTCAGAACGGTACTGACTAACGGGCCCGGCATGTGCACATCATCAATAATCTCGCCCTCCACCTCCGGGGACGCTGGAGCACTACTGCTGCTACCTCGTAAGAAATGACCCCTGAGAAATCTCATTCGGAGTGGCGTCTAAAGTAATCATCACATGACAAGGATAAATATAATAATATGAAAAAGTTATATAATTTTATTACGGGTTATGATCTGAAGAACTTATTACAAGGATCTGAAGAAATGATACAGATGAATCTAAAACAAACGATGGAACAATCTTCCCATCGGTTCGCGACGAGCGTTGCTCGGCCTCGACCTTCCTTCTCCAGCGTTGTTAGGCGGCCTTACTCGAAAAGGGCCAGGCACCCCTTCAACGAGTGGAGCAATAGGTGGCGGTTGAACAAGAGCTTCTTCGTGAGGGCAGTTCTGACGGTTATGACCAGGTTACCGACAGTTTCTACATCTAGGCCTTGAAGAACTAGAACTACCAACTCTGTTGGGACAACCCCGTGCGTTATGCCCAACTTGCTTACACTGCCGACAACGGATGTCCCTCCGGGCACGTCGAACATCCATCTTATTATGGATACGATGTGTCCTCGGTCTGCCCCTGTTCCTCTTCGTTTTCGACCGAGACATGATGATGGGACCTTCGTAGGGTGGCCAGGCACTAGGATCACGAACAACCCTGAACTGCGGTGTCCAAGTGCTAAGATGAGTGGTCATCGTGTAGCAGTCATCGACGCATGGAATTGGATCTACATGAAACTGCATACAACACTTCATGGCGTGGCTACAAGGATAGTGATACAGTTGCCATTTCCCACAAGTGCATGTGGGTTCCAAGAAGTTCACTTCGTGAATGTGGTTGCCTTTGGTGATTGGTTCGTTCCACAAACGACCGATCTTCACCTCAAAACGCCCAGGATCGTGATAGAACATAGTGGCGACATGATTGTGCGCCTTCTTCTTCTTACTTCGGAAATGATGCATAACTAAAGGGCTCACCACCAATCCCTCAGCGATCTCTGCCTCAGACTTCATTCTTCGATCCATGAAATAAAAATTGCACCGGTAGAATGTGTATTGCACCAGTGCAGTAATAGGGACAGACCGACAATCCTTGAGCACAGAATTGAATATCTCTGATTGGTTGGTCGTCATGATACCGTATCTCCGCCCCTCGTCATGAGGTAACGATCATTTCTCCACATCACATGCGTTAACTATTCACTCGTATGCCCTTTGACTCTCCTGTTGGATCTTATTCATCTCGGTTTCCCATTTCGTGATCGTTCGCTCGTAACAGAGCATCTTCAGCCGGTTTTTTGAGGCTTTCGAACTCATGTGCTTGTCAAAATTGCTGGCGAAGTGATGAGCACATACACGATAGCATGCATTGTGTTCTGACCAACGCTCAGACTCGCGCATCACCCTCAAAATACCAACATGGTGATCAAAAATGATACAAATGACTGCTCTGTCGCCCACCACCTATACAACGACAATATTGAAATGATTAAGAGTTGCATATATTCCTTATCAATTAAAGTTTTCAACTTTGATTCAAAAATTTGGCTAACTTGTCTCAGACCTTCGAAGAACCAAGATCATGTCTCCACCGACTCCTTCCCTTGCACCGCAAAGCAATGGGAAAGAGCTGATTATTAACATCATATCCCACTGCAATATACATGGTGCCGTAGTACTTCCCCTTGAGGAAAGTAGCATCAACGCTGATCACGGGATGACAATGCTTCCAATCTTCGATTGAGGGTGCGAAAGCCCAAAAAACAGTAGTGAACCATACATGATCGGGAATATTCATCGGCGTACAGTGATAGACTACCACCGAACCAGGGTTGGTTAGCTTCACAGCATCTTAAAACTTAGGAAGCATAGCAAATGACTTATCCCAATCACCTAAAAGATCTCCAATAGCTCTTTGTTTGGCAAGCCATGTTTTCCTATAACTGATCCTACGATGGTAATTCCCCTGTATCATCGTCCGGATGACCTTGACTTTCAATGAGATGTCCGCGGCCACGACATGCTGAATGTGATCTGTAATGAACTGCGACGAGAGCTACGCGTGATCATCCCCAAAATTCTGTGTGTTGCAAGTGTGAGCCCCAATAATTTTGTTGATCCTCCATCTGTTGCTACCTTTTGGCTTAATGGCTCTGAGACGCCATTTGTAGCTATGTGACTCATCTTTCTTCCACTGTTTACACCTCAAATCAATTATCACTCGCTTCGATGCCAACATACGGTATTCAACCCCCTGACGGATGGTCGAATCTGATACATGGTATAAGCAATTCTTTTTAGAATCAAACTCCATGCCAACCCTTAGGTTGGACTGAGACAGGGCAATAATCGGTTCGTCACGATCGTTCACTGCTTCTTGTATCCAGCTCACATCGGTGTATGTTGAAACAGGATGACTCCATCCTGGGATCGGAGCAGCAATAACATTGTGCTCACTAACGTGAACGATATCATCAGCATCATCCTCACCCTCACCCTCTTCGGCTTGCATATGATCCTCATCATCATTGACATCCTCACTGTCAGAACTCGCAGACACATCGACATTTTCATCATCTATTTCTTCGTCATCTCCCTGGAAATCAACCTCGTCTTTGTTGTCCACGTCATCGTCAAAGCTCGATAAACACTCGTTCCCATTGTATTGCATCCTATCAGTCCCTTCCGATGCTATACAAGCAGGGACGGTGGACAGATCAACAGCAAAATCGTCATCATCCTCATCGTCAGTCGTTTCCACGGCCATAGATGGTTAAGACTGTATTAGAACATATTGATGAGAATGTACTGCAACAGTTGAATGTGCTGCAACGTCGGGAACATTATGCTTCACGTACCACATCGCATAACAACATTGGGTGTTCAGAAGTATGTCGAATGGTGTTTGCAAAAACACATCATCCTTCAGTTCGAACATGTGTAACGTGCCCGAACTTTGAGGCAGTTTAGCCCAGATTTTGATTTGGGATGGTTTCCAACCCACACCAGCTTTCTCACAGATACACATTGCATAATCTGTCAATCCCCCATAGGTGTGAAGTTCCGAAGGACTTTCGGTTCCCCCTGGAACTGATAGTCGTCGTTGATTTTCATACATCGTGTATCCTAGTAACAAAAAAATGGGAATTGTTGGAATGCCACACCTATATCGTTTTCAAACCATACAAATTGAGAATTCAGGATTAAGTGTGATAACAACACGATGTACGAATCACCAAATCACCTGACTAACTGTTATTTTTCACATCATTTTCGAATTATTATGAACTAACTATTATAAAGTTGCTAACTTTGTAATATTTAATACACATCTATAGAAACTAAGAACAAACTACTACTTTGTTAATATCCGTATCATTTTCAAATTTGAATGATACCAGTCCTACTATTTTTCTGAATTACTAGATACAAACTACTGTTTTGATAATATCCGCATCATTTTCAAATTTCAATATTCAGAATTGATACCAGACCTAATGCTTTCTGAATTACTAAATACAAACTACTATTTTATTAATATATTGTGAGGGAATTGATACCAACTAATATCGGTATCATTTTCAAATTTGAAAATTTAGAATTAATACCAACTATTATTTTGAATATAGTTACATAATCAAATCACAGACAAATAATAATATGTAGGTAATATCGCAACGCAAACATATACCATACAATGTGAGAAAATTAACCAATTTTGTCTAAATCATCTACCTTTCTAACTTTCTAAAAATAACTTTATTTCCTGATCACACACTAAGGACATCATTTCCTAAATTAATTACTTCCTACGTATATGATTTTTCTAATTTATTTCATTTTCTAAGTCAATTACACACTAAGCATAGCATTTCCTAAGTTAATTACTTCCTAAGTACATGATTTTTCTAATTTATTTCATTTCCTAAGTCAATTACTTCTTAAGCACAGTATTTTGGAATTTAATTACTTCATAAGTACATCATTTTCGAGTTATTTCATTTTTTAAGTCAATTACTTTCTAAGCACAGCATTTTGGAATTTAATTATTTCCTAAGTATATCGTTTTCTAAGTTATTTCATTTGCCTAATTCAATTGCTTCCTAAGCACAGCATTTTTTAATTTAATTATTTCCTAAATACATCGTTCTCTAAGTTAATTATTTTTCTAATCTGATTACACACTAAGCACATAATTTCCTAAGTTAATTACTTCCTAAGTACATGATTTTTTTAATTTATTTCATTTTCTAAGTCAATTACATATTAAGCATATCATTTCCTAAGTTAATTACTTCCTAAGTACATGATTTTTCTAATTTATTTAATTTTCTAAGTCAATTATTTCCTAAGCACAGCATTTTGGAATTTAATTATTTTCTAAGTACATCATTTTCGAGTTATTTCATTTTTTAAGTCAATTACTTTCTAAGCACAACATTTTGAAATTTAATTATTTCCTAAGTATATCGTTTTCTAAGTTATTTCATTTGCCTAAGTCAATTACTTCCTAAGCACAACATTTTCTAATTTAATTACTTCCTAAATACAGCGTTCTCTAATTTAATTACTTCCTAAATACAGCGTTCTCTAAGTTAATTATTTCCTAATCTAACTATTTCCTAATTCCTACATTAACTTAACAAATTAAAAGCATAAAATAAAAAATTTTAGGATTATCTTCACTAAAATTAATCCAAAACATTCGCAACAACTTCACCGTTGCAACAACAGTTGAAAATTTTTTAACTAGAATTTCAAATTTAAAAAATTTCAATATAATTATTTAATATTATATTAAAATTTAAAATATTTGAAATTGATAAAAGAGGAGGGGTTACCTCCCCTTTTATAGACGAAAATGCATGGAAACTGGACGAACTCGTCGATGTGGGTTTGTTTCTCCTAGAACAAAGAAGGCTCCCTGCGCCTTCTATTACACTAAAGGCGCCCTGCGCCTCTTGTATACCTAAAAACGTCCTGCGTCTTTTTTTGGGAATCGTATAGGACGTGTTCTCTCACTAATTTTTGAAAAATGATTCATTTTGATAATTAATTTGATTGTGAACCTAATTTGATAATTTTGTTTATAAACTAACCTAAAATTATAAAAAGCTCGGCTGGAGGTAACCTATTCGCTTCCGTAAGTCTATTTTCCAACAGTTAGTGGTATCAGGGCCATTTACGCTTCCTGCCTTGTTGTCCGTTTGCCTATCTGTTCCATGCCTCGGTCCCTTTGTGTTCATGTATGTGTTTATTTATCTGGTTGTTTTCTGTGTATGTGGATGTACAATAAATGAATCTATGTATGTTAGTAGTTAATAACAATGTTGTCTACATAATGTACCGATTCAATGAATTTACTTCATGGGTTAAAAGAGAGTAACCTTTGACGATATAGATACATGTGCATTGAATTTTAATTGCATACTATATGGACAGATCATGAATAAATTTGTTTGGAGTTTCTAAGATTTTGTGATACTTGTATGTATCTAATCTTGGTGACTAAGATTTAATATGCAAAAATAAAATAAAATTGAATTCGCATGTTAAAAATGGTAACCAAGTACAAAAATATTATGGTATGCTAACAAAGAGTTATATTTGTTGTCTTTGATCGATTCAATCTTGTCATGTGATGATTTAGAATGCATAGGTTTACCTGACAATTGAGTGTACTATGTTACTGCTTGAACGAGATCTTGGTGGATTCTATAATAATGTTGAGTATTTATACCGATGGACAGTGCATCTTCTATTTCAGTAAGCAATCTACGTGACAACAAACAGATAATTGATCACATTGTTAAATAAATATAAATAAACTAATGCAGTGTTATTATTTTGTGTGATCTATGTATGATCTATGGATATTCTTATGGTTGATAAATATTGAAGTCATGGTTAAAGTTTATATCTTTGTGAATAATAGTGACCATAGCATCTTATGAAACATTGATATATTAAAGTTTTCGAATAAAGAAATTAACATCCTTAGACCCACAGGTAAAGAAAATTATTTTATTATGTACATTTAGAATAAATGTAGTGCAGGTTATGCCCTTACCCACAGGGAGGTTAGATTTATTTGATTTTGAATTCGATATTGATTGATTCAAATAAAGTTTTTGCTTCAAAGTATTGATATTTAATTGTCTATTTCTTGGTAATTGCAACATGAGTTACTCCATTTATTGCTGAACCAAATATCCCATTACTGAATGGGGATAACTTTTCGGATTGAAAGGATAAAATCTTTCTAACTTTGGGATGCATGTAATTGGACTTGGCTCTCGGTATTGATGAGCCACTGGTCCCTATGCTGTGGCTGACGAGTCAGGACCGTACTGACTAGTGGACCCGGCACGTGGACATCGTCAATAATCTCGCACTCCATCTCTAGGGGCGCTGGAGCGCTACTACCGCTGCCTCATTCGCCGTGACATCTAATTAAATAATCACATGACAAGAATAAATATAACGAGATGAAGAACTGATACAGATAGACGGGTTATGAAGTTGTCTCAATAAACGAGTGTAACCTTATTCATTCAAAACAGAAATGATATAGATAAATCTAAAATAGACGATGGAACAATCTCCCAATCGATCCACGACGAGTGATGCTGGGCCTCGAAGTTCCTTCTCAAGAGTTGTTAGACTTATTCGAAAGGGGTCAGGCACGCCCTCAACGGGTGGAGCAATAGGTGGCGGTTGAACAGGACCTTCGTTTGGGCAATTCTGACGTTTATGGCCCGACTGCCGACAGTTTCTTTACCTAGGCCGTGAAGAACTAGAACTACTGGCTCTGTTGCGACAACTGCATGAATTATGCCCAACTTGCTTACATTGACGACAATGGATGTCCCCCCCGGGCACGTCGAACCTCCATTTCATTATGGATACGATGTGTCCTCGGTCAACCCTTATTCCTTTTCGTTTCCGGCCGAGCCAAGATGATGGGATCTTCGTAGGGTGGCCAGGCACCCGGATCACGAACAACCTTGAATTGCGGTGTCCAAGTGCTGAGATGAGTAGTAATCTTATAGCAATCTTCGACGTATGGAATTGGATCTACATGAAACTGCATACAACACTTTATCGCATGACTGCAAGGATAGTGATAAAGTTGTCATTTTCCACAAGTGCATGTGCGTTCCAAGAAGTTGACCTCGTGAATGTGGTTATCTTTGGTGATTGGTTCGTTCCACAAATGATCAATTTTCACCTCGAAATACCCAGGATCGTGGTGGAACGTAGTGGCGACATGACTGTGTGCCTTTTTCTTCTTACTTTGAAAATGATGTATAACTAAAGGGCTCACCACCAACCCCTTAGCAATTCCTGCCTCAAACTTCATCCTTCGATTTGTGAAATCGAAATTAGAGCGATAGAATGTGAACTGTACCAGTGCAGTAATAAGGACAGATCGACAATCCTTGAGGATAGAATTAAACATCTCTGATTGATTGGTCGTCATGATAACATATCATCTCCCCCCGTCATGAGCCAACGACCATTTCTCAACATCACAAACATTAATTATCCAGTCGTATGCCCTTTGACTCTCCTGCTGTATCTTATTCATCTCAACTTCCCACTTGGTTATCTATTGCTCGTAACAGAGCGTCTTCAACCTGTTTTCCCAGGTTTTGGAACTCCTACGCTTATCAAAATTGCTGACAAAGTGACGAGCACATACACGATGACATGCATTGGGTTCTGACCAACGTTTCGACTCATGCATCACCCTCAAAATACCAGCATGTGGATCAGAAATGATTCAAATGCCTAGTCTATCGCCCACCACCTACACAATGTTAATATTGAAATGATTAAGAGCTGCATGCATTCTTAATCAATTCAATTCTTCAACTTAGATTCAATAATTGGGCTAACCTGTCTAAGACCTTCAAAGAACCAACATCATGTGTCAACCGACTCTTTCCCTTGCACTGCAAAAGCAATGGGAAAGAGTTGATTACTAGCATCATAGCCCACTATAATATACATGATGGCATGGTACTTTCCTTTGAGGAAAGTAGCATTGACGCTGATAACAGGACGACAATGCTTTCATCCTTCGATTGAGGATTTGAAAACCCAAAAAACGGCATTGAACCACACATGATTGGGAATATTCATCGGCGTATAATGATAGAATACCATCAAATCAGGGTTGACAAGGTTCACAATATCCAAAAACTTAGGAAGCACCGCGAAAGACTTATCCCAATAGCTTTCTATTTGGCAAGCAATGCTTTCTTGTAACTGGTTATACGATGGTAATTCCCATGTATCATCGTCCAGATGACCTTCCCTTTCAAGGAGATGCCCGCGGCTACAACATGCTGAATGTGATCCGCAAAATTCTGTGTGTTGTAAGTGTGAGTCCTCATAATTTTTATTATCTTCATCTGTTGCTACCTTTTGGCTTCATGGCTCTGAGACATCATTTATTGCTTGCTTGCACTATCCAGCTACGTGGCTCATCATTCTTCCATTGGTTGCACCTCAAATCAATTATTGCTCCCTTTGGTGTCAACACATGGTATTCAACACCATGACGGATGGTTGAATCTGCTATACGGCGTAAGCAATTCTTCTTACAATCAAACTCCATGCTCCCTAAAGTCGGAATGAGACAGGGAAACAATCGGTTCATCACGATCGTTGACTGTTTCTGATATCCAGCTCACATCGGTGTACATTGAAAGCGAATGACTCCATCCTAGAGTCGGAGCAACAACAACAATGTTATCACCGTCAGCAGCTTGAACATCATCATCATCATCATCATCATCATCAATCTCACCCTCACCATCTTCAGCTTGTATGTGATCCTCATCATCATTACCATCTTTACTGTTAGAACTAGTAGGCTCATCGGCATTTGCATCTTCCATTGCTTCATGGTTTCCTTGGACATCAGCTTCGTCTTCGCTGTTAACGTCATCATCTAAGTTCGACAAACAATCGTTCCTGCGATATTGCATCCAAGCAGTCCCTTCCGATGCTACATGAGCAGGGAGGATAGAAAGGTCAACAACAAGATCATCAACGCTAATCCAATAACGTATGAAACTAATCTCAACTAAATGTTAATATTTCTAATTGTTTCTAAATTACTATTAACTAACTATTATTTTAAACAATGTTACATATTTAAATTACATAACTTTGTAATATTTAGTAAACATCTATGTATTAACAAAATAACATACAATATGGGGGGAATTCTATATCATTTTCAAACCATAAAGATTGAGAATTCAGAATTTCATGTGGCAGTAACACAATGCACTAATCCAATAACATATGAACTAATCTCAACTAACTGTTAATATTTTTAAGTGTTTCCTAAATTACTATTAACTAACTATTATTTCAAACAATGTTATATATTTACATTACAGGCAAATCATAATATTTAGTAAACATCCTTGTACTAACAAATAACATATAATGTGAGAGAAACTAAACAATTTAATCTAAATCACCTAATTCCCTAACTTCCTAAACTAATCTCAACTAACTGTTAATATTTTTAATTATTTTCTAAATTACTATTAACTAACTATTATTTCAATCAATGTTACATATTTAAATTATAGAAAAATCATAATATTTAGTAAACATCCTTACATTAACAAATAACATACAATGTAGGGGGAACTAAACAATTTAAATTAAATCAACTAATTCCCTAACTTCCTAAACTAATCTCAACTAACTGTTAATATTTCTAATTGTTTTCTAAATTACTATTAACTAACTATTATTTTAAATAATGTTACATATTTAAATTATAGGCAAATCGTATTATTTAGTAAACATTCTTGCACTAACAAACAACATACAATGTGGGGAGAACTAAACAATTTAATCTAAATCACCTAATTCCCTAACTTCCTAAATTAACTTAACCAACTGTTACTTTTTTATTGTTTCCTAAATTATTATTTTATTCCCTAAGTTATTCCTAAATATATATTACCTAATTGTTTTTTTAACTAATTATTTCCTAAATTAATATCATCTACAGAAAATTCCCCTAAGATACATGTTTTACAAAATAATTCTCAAAACATACAACCCAGAAATAAAAATCCCAAAACATACAACTTTCATCTCTCTCCCAAACTTCTTCAACCTCTGTATGTGTATCACACCACCACCTCCACCACCACTACCACACCCGTCTTGCACCTCCACCACCGTTTTCTCTCACCATCTTCGACACCAATATTTGAACGATGACTCACTCTCCTCGCTTCGTTACCTCTGCGTCGTCCTCCTTCCTTCTCAGCCCTCGCACACTCACCTCTCCAGGTCGACTTTTGTTTCATTTTCGTCTAGTGATGGAGTGATATCCGAAGTGATGGAGGAGGTGGAGGAGGCGGTGGGACAAAGGATGGGGATAAAGATGATTATGACGATGTCGGAGGTTTGTCAGGGATATGAACTGATACTGCGTCAGTATAAACTTGTATTTCAATGAACGTGCTTTCGTTTTGATTGAAGAAAAAGAATTCAAAAAGTGTGGCTTTATTTTGTATCTTGTGATTTTTGTTTTCATAGTTGTTGGTTTGATTGTGAGCAGCGTTTCGAGGAAAATTGAATTGGGGCACTGTTTAATTGGTATAGACGCACTGTTTCGAGTATAAATTTATGTTTCAATCATGTTGGGTAGTATGAATATCATGTTTTCATCATATGATTTCAATTTTCTTTGAAAAATTTGAGTAACTAAACCTTAATTTATCACTTTCATCTTGTTTACATTTGATTTTTGTGATTTGCTTTTTTTTTTTTTAAAAAATAACTGGCGCCCTGTTTCATTCCTTCAGGCACCCTGTTTGAAACAGCGCCCCAATTCAATAAAACAGTGTGCCGGTGTTTTTTTTTTTTTTTTTTTGAAAAAAATTCATGTTGGGTAGCATTTGATAATGTTTCAATTTTATGGATATCATGTTATAAATTTTTATTTACATTGATTTTTTATGGTTTTTCGTTTTGGTGTTTGGATTTGTTGGATTTAAATTGACGCCAGTTTCAAACAATACGTCAGTTCAATGAAACCAAAAACGAAATAGGACGTCAGTTCAAACAATACAACACGAAATATCAGTTTTGGATTTATGGATATCATGATATGTTGGCATTGCGTATTGCTTTGTTGTGGTGCAATGAAACCGTACGTGAGTTCAATGAAATAAGACGTCTGAATACTAACAATACTTCACCCTCCCTAATAGTGCGGCAATACAACGGAATAGGACGACTGAATAATTCTGCACTTTTTGGTTCTTTTTTTTTTTTTAAAGAAAAAAACATGTTATTTACTAAGTAAGGATTTTTTTTCAATTCTATTGATATCATATTATAAATTTGTGTTTATGCATTCGTTTAATCTTGTGTGTTTTTTTTTTTAAAAAAAGAACAACAGACGCATTGTTTGAATAACATTGATGCCCTATTTGAATGAAACAGTGCGCCTATATTATGTAAACAGTGTGCCTGAATATTTTGATCAGGTAAACAAAATGAAGTATTTGTTTTAGTTTGTCAATGAACTTTGTATCAATTCACTTGAATTTAGGCATGCAGTTATCTTCTTATCAAATGATTGAATTTAGGTCTCGAAAGACAAAGCAAAAGGACTAGGCTTGGAGTTTGTTCCCCTGGAAGTGAGCCTCAAGGACACAATCGAAAGTCTCCAAGAGAAGAACTTCATTAACTTCTAAGCCTTGATCAAAAGTGTATGTCAAAAGGATCGAACACTCCATAGTATCAGTACTCGAGCTATACACAGTTGTATATTTTGCTTGACGATGCGCCGAATACTGTTTACACTTCGCAAAGAAATAAACTGATCATTGATCAGACACTTATATAATTCATTGTATGCTGCTGTTCATTGTATGTTACTGTATCATGATTCTTCTTCGTCTTACATTAGTACTTACAAAGAACTTATAAATAGGTCAGTTGTTCTAAACATCTATGGTTCATCCACAGATAATTAAGCTCATAAGTAACGTCACCGACAACCCTATATCATGTGCTTGATTATGTTCGAGAGCATGTTTGAGATGTAAGGCGACTAACTCATGTTGAGTAAGGCCATGCGGAGAGCTTTGAAGATGAAACTCTGACCTTGTGATAGTCGATATCAAACTTAGCCACTTAGGTTGGTATAAGTTAGTATCAAACCCAAGTTCAATGTCTATAGTTTTGGCATTTCCATTGATGAACGTCATCTTAAGACCAATACAATTCTTGTGAACAGTAAAGAATATTCCTCTATGTGTTCATTATTGATTGCAACGCTAACATTTTTCGTCGTTCTTAAGTATCACGTCACTCTTCTTCCTTTTTTTTTTTTTTTTTTGGTTTTTTTCTCTTAAAAAAAAAAAAGTACCACATCATTCTTCCTATGCTACAACCCACGAATTACAATAGTAGATTGCAGTAATTTACCGCCTAGGGATTTATTGGTAAACTAAACAAAACTTGTCACAAATTAATAACTGATCATGATCCACGTCAAATTGTTTCGATGTTTTTTGACCCGTCGATTGTTTCAGGCCTATTTTGTATAGTTTTTGTTTCATATTTTCTATTTTTGTTTCACTCATTGATGAAAACAAAAATGTTTGTGACTTTTTTGTTTTCAAAGGGGTTGAAACGAAAAGAAAAAAAAAGAATTTCATTTTTTATTTCCTATTTCAATACGGTGTTTTCTGTTTCAACGGTTATTTCCCTATTATATGCAATTTCATCCTTTTTTCCATCATTTTATGGGAAAAGTGTGTTTGTGACTATCCATAAATAAGTTTATTTGTTGTTAGATCCTGAGATGTGGAGATCAAGGATTGAGATTGAAGGATTGTTCTCTCTTTTCAGCTAATACAAACAATAAACTTTCAATCTCAACTGTTCATTTTAAAATCTAATGATTTAGCATAAATAAGTTTACTTATGACTAATACCATTAGGCCGCGTTTAGTACGCGGATGAGATAAGACAAGATAACTATTAAAGAGATTATTAATCCTTTCACTGTAAATATTAGGATTAGTTATCTTATCCTTCTTTTTTATAAATCATGTTTGGTACAAAGGGGATTAATAAGTAACAGGCGGGAGATAATCCGTCGGTCGACGGAAGGTGGTCGGGCGATGATTAAGCGACGGTCGGACAATCAGGTGAAGGTCGGGTGGCGGGTGGCGATTATGCAGCGGATAGCGGTGGGGCGACCGTCGACGGTAGGTCGGATGGTGGTCGACGGTCGGCGATCCACAGTCGGGCTGCCATCGACGATCGGTGGCTGTCGACGTTGGACGACGGTTGGTCGACGCTTGATGATCAACCATCGATATGGCGACAGTCGATGGTGGAATGACGGTCGAGTTGCATGGGAGGATTAATAATAACATGGGGGAAGGTGGGACTAATAATGAGGGGATTACAGGTGTTATCCCCTTAATTGGGATTAGTAATCCATGTGTTTATTTTCCTATCAAACACAAGATTAACAGGTATTAGTTATCGAATCCTCGTTCATTTTTGTATCAAACATGGCCCAGAGAATAGCTTAGATAACTAAATCTCTCTCTAAAATCCTCTCCCTTCTCTCTAAACATAAACAAAACCCCAGACAACATCTCCCCCGCATAGCCGACGACGGTGGGAGCGAATCTGTTTATCTCATCAACGTCGGTCGGCTTCTTTGCTTTTCTTACGTTTTTTTCCCCGGCCTGTTTTTTGTCTTTTTTTTTTTCACCAATAATTTTGTCGAATCCAAGGGGTTGGTTTGAATTCTGGAATATGGGAATCCTGACTCATCTTGAGGCGTGTTGCTTCACTTTGGTTGGATATTGTAAGAAAAAAGCATGAATAGTGCATATCTGAATTTGAGGGAGGTAGATCTGGTGTATTCCATGATGTCCTTTCGGGTTCCGACATTTGACAGATCTGGTTTAGGGGCTGATTTGGGTTTCAAATTCAGATCCGGTGTATGTTGAAGGGTGCTATGGTGATGCCCATGGTGTTAAAAGAAAGTTGAAGGATGTGTTTCTATGGCTTATCTAGATCTGCAAGTTGGGAGTCATCAGAAGGAGTTCAATTAAAAGTTTTATTAAGATCTTCAAGTCTGGGAACGTACTTGGAGAAGAAGCCGTTTGTGACCGTCCTTGCTATGAACACAAGAGCTTGGCTAAGACCGACCCGTTATGGCTCCAGATTGGAAAATGTCTTCTGATGGACTTTGGGGGTGAAGAGTTTAGGTGTTTAATTTTAAGTTGGTGTTGTAAGGTGTTTCAAGGTGATATGCAATGTTGAAAGGAGTCTCTAGGTGATGCGAGGTGTTGTAAGGTGTTGTGAGGTGTTGCAGGGTGATAGGACGATATCGTGAGGAGTCTCTAGGTGATGCGAGATGTTGCAAGGTGTTCAAGATGTTACAGGGTGATAAAGAGATGTTACGAGGAGTCTCTAGATGATGCTAGGTGGTGCAAGGTGTTATGAGGGGTATCTAGGTGATGTCACATGGTACAAGATGTTACGAGGTGTTGGAGGAGTTGCAAGGTGTTTCGAGATGTTACAAGGTGTTTTGAGGAGTTGTAACTGTTATGAGGAGCGGTAAGATATTGTGAGGAGCGGTGTTCGATAATTGAAGGAAAGAACCAATCTCTCGGTGTTTGATAATAGAAGAAAATTCGGGTGTTTGATAATCGAACGAAATATGGGTGTTTGATGACCAAGAAAAATATGGACTTTGGCAGCAATAGTAAAATTGAGGCTGCTTATGGTTGTCTGATGCTAGGAGTGGCAAACTTTGGGATGAAGGTCTGCCTTAGTAAAGGTCTTATGGGGATTGATGTGGTGTTTAGTTTATTTCACCTTATTTTGTTTGAATGTTCGATGCTAATCTTGGATACGGTGCGCTATTATCTATTACAATGGATTATATGCCCCTTTTTGGATCTGTTTTGTTGTAACCTAATTATCTAAAAAAAAAAAGTTTATTTGTGACTAGCCACAAATTCAACAAGCCCTCATTTATTGTGTTAATGTGTTTTTAATTTGGTTGATGTTTTTCTGGTTCTGTCAGTGACTTTGGTTTTTAGAGTTTCGAATAGCCATATCACACCCCCTTCGTTGTTCTCTCTCT
>JAOVYX010016679.1:0-24007 GCA_035668315.1 Drosera spatulata
CCCAAATCATCTACTCCGAACTCCAAAACCCTCCGCCTCCAATTCCACGGCCCCCAACATTCCCTCGATCGCCGGGCATTTGAATCACCGTCGACAGATTCTCCACGGTCGAATTGAGATCATTGGTTGAAGAGAGCGGTTAGGGTTTGGGAGAAGAGAGCGATAGAAGAGAGAACGAATATACATCTTACGCGGGTCGACTGTGCTGCAACTCCTTGCTATCAAGTTGTATTTTAAGCAACTCTTTTTAATATACTTTCGGTTCACATTATATAGCATGTTTTTTTTTTATTTTAGTTATTTTAAAATATAATAAATATATTATATTTAATAATTTTTCACATAAAAAAAATAAAACAAATCAACATACAGTATAAAATACTCATCCTTTTTCATTCTCTCTCCTAAACCCACCTACACACCATTATCATTAAAAAAATACTCTTATTTCATCAAATCACATAAAAATTCAACACATACATAAATCCGCGTGTCCAATCAAAAAATTCATTATGTTTTAGGACGAAGGGAATATAATTTTATAAATATACGATATAATATTTTATACTCCCTCCATCCGACATATTTAACAAAATATTCTGCAACAGAATATCCAAATCCATTTTATCAAATTTTTTATTTTTCAATTTTATATTGAAAAATAAAAACTTCCAATTTTATTCCATCAAAAACAAAAAGTTCCAAATTTATAATATAAAATGATTTTATTGAGGTTTGGTAATTCGATGTGTTGTTTTATGATGTTACCATCTTCTATCTCTTTTATAAATCATTAGTTTATGCAAATACTGCAAACTGTGGGTGAAAAATATTGTTGTCATCATGATATCCTTGTTTTCAAAACATAAACACGAATCTCCTACAAATATTGAAGTTGTAGTTTGAACTGACTTTTAATTTTCGTTCTTTATTGTTATTGTAAAGTCCCAGAAAATTAAGATCAAATAAATATAAAAATTATAATAAAATAATAATTATAATTGATAAACGTAGTGAGAATATACGTCTTCTTCTTATATAATAAATTAAAAGTGAGAAACGAATCTAATTTCAAAGTTTTGAGACGTAGCGTTACGTTCATAACATTAAAACTTATGACGACGTTGCGATAACTTTTTTCGCGAAAAAACTTTAGAAAATTATATATTAATTAATAACATGATTTTTCGAGCGTAGTGATAAAATTTGAGCGAAGGTTGTCGGAGATGTGGGATTAACAGGTTCTGCCATTAAAAGAAACGGGGATGTTTTTTTTTTTTTTTAATTATCGTACCAATTCCTCTTTCCCTCTCTTTTTCTTCCACTACACCCATTCCACCAACAAGCCTACTACGCCTAACTCTTCCACCAAACTCACTACACCCACTCCACCACTGAGCCCACTACACCCACTTCACTACCAAACCTATCATTTCTCCACCCAACATCAACACCAAGACTCCCTCACTCTCCTCTTCACTTTTCTCTCTTCTTCCTCTTGTTCTCTTCTTTCTTGTTTTCTTTATGGCTCAAATAACACAGCAAGACGGTAGAGAAGGCAAAGACGCAGGGAGGATCATCATTAGAGGAAAGAGAATAGACCGAGAGAGGGGAACACAAACCACAAAACAAGAAACGGTGAAGTCGAGCTAATTACGTCAAAGAAAAACAAAACGAGCTTCAAAACAAACCTGATGAGAGGGTGAGCTTCGCTAAACTTGTATCTTAGTGTCATACAGTCCATTTGTAGGTAATAACGAAAGAAATGGTAAGGAAAACAAGTCACGGATGGTTGAAATGCGTTTATGAGATAAAAGACGAGTTATGCTCGTGAAACCTGGAAACCTAAGATTTTACGTATCAAACAATCCCAAAACTGAACAAACATGACAAGAACTAAATAAATGTTATGTTTATGAAGTTTTAGATCATTTGCGATTGAATTGGTTGGATAAAACGTGAAAAATTAGCAAACCAACCATACCGGTTTCTGGACAGCATTGACATTCGATATTAAAATGTATTTTTATCCCAGTTAGAGCCCGATTCAGCAAATTAATCTTGAAACAAATTTGTAGATGACTTTTTTACGTTTCCAATGAATCAAAAATAACCCAATTTGGTTAAGAAACGAGGAAATTATGTACGTTCGAAGTCAGACTAGAAAATCTGAAAAAACCATTGAAACTTCGGGACATTTTTTACCACCATTGAGAGAAGGTAATCTTCTTGGTTAGAGATTTTATGAAAAATTATTCAATCTTTAATAAATCATGATATTAATATATATTGAATCCTCATATATCTACTTTCTATCAAAGTTAATAAATAATGATTCGGAGATGAGAATCTTAAGTTATAAATTAAAACGTACGGATATATTAATCTGTAAAAACTGGTTACAGAGATGAATTTGTTGCTTTATATAAAATTATATATGAGATTTTAAAAGACAAGTTTTATATCAATGAAAAGGTATGAAAGTTTAGTTTTCAGAACAGTTTATCAATAATTATTTAAAGTTATATGTAGAGAGTTATGAGCTAACTAACAGAAAATATAAATTTGAACTAATTAACTACTATTATTGATAATGTTTTATGATGGAAACTTTATGTCACTGAAAAGATCATGAAGTCTAGTTTTTGTTGAATTTTATGAAATAATTTTAGAGTTGTATACAATAAGTTATAGATCTAAATATGACAAAAGATCAAGATGGACAGAGTCTAGGATACTCGTTTCAAAGGCCGAGAAGCTCACTTCAAAGACAGAAACGTTCATTCCAGACACCGAGACACCCGTTCCAGAGATCGGGATATCCGACTCAGAGGTCGAGATATCATCTCGGAACCTTTTGGATCGAGAATGATCGTTTTGATCCCAAAACAACTTAATACACTCATAATTAGCACTAATGATTTTGCACGAAGAATGAATAAACATATTTATCACCGTAACGCGAACAAACAAATGTATTAATATGTGAATCATATCATGATATAGGACTTGAAGATTTCATCCATTGAGACGTAAACAACAAGTTGAGCGTGGGTGCGAGAAAATTACAATAAGAAGGTAACGTTTAGATTCCTAGTTTAGATGACGATACATGTTAATATACTAATTGTATATTAACGCGTGATAGGTAGTTTTCCCCTGTGCGCTGTGTTATGTTATGCTGTGTTATGTTTGTATTTTCGTGTTGTTGTATGATTGTGATAAAGACAAGTGTTAGGTTTATAAGGTTTGACATACGATAATGGATAAAGGTTAGAGTTAATACAGATTAATCCTATAAATGATATTATATTAAAGATGAACATGCAAAATGGGAATGAATTCATGAGAGGTGAGATTAACCTTGGAGTTTGTTAATCCTACTGAGTTGTTACACTATAGTTTGGTGAAAATGCCATGTTAAACTGTACAGGGATGAGTAGTTACGACTAATCATCTTATTCGCGTAGACAACCCTGTGAACTTGTCAGGTTGTGGGGTATCTCGCTGCAGGAAACCCTTGGACGTCGTTACAGGTTGATCTTCTGTTTCGAGTGACCCCGAACTTTAAGCTTCTAGAAAAAATTATGGATTTACATGTTTAGTAAAGGTCACAGAGTTAACAAGAGGGTATCTGTGGTCTGTCGTGTATGTTAATTGTATGACAGATTTTATTGTGGTTTCAGAACAGATTGTTCTCTCTTTCTTTCCTTTTTGTGCTTCCTCTGAAAAGGGGGCTGACACGTTATTGAACTCATATAGCTCACGGCGTTGCTTTGTTCTATTTCTTGATTTTCATCTTTTCAGGTGCAAGACTTGAGGAAGGATTTTGATTAAGATATGATCCTCTTTGTAATATTAATGCCTGGGACAACATTTCTAAGTTTATACTGCTTCAATATGTAATAAATAAGTAAACTTGTGGATCTAATTTGATATTGTTTTAGATGTATTTCCATTTGGATTTATTCTAAATCGAGTTAAGTTGATTTGCCTGACTAGGGTTTGTGGGACCCTAACGGCAGTAATGCCACGAGAGTTTTCAGAAAAAGATTTGAAAATCGAGGCGTTACAGTTATATACTTGTTTTTAGATGTCATTCAAATGTATTCATGTTATAATATAAAATTGAAGTTTTTCACAGAATAAGATTGGGACATATCTTTTTACGATATAAATTTGGGACGATTTAATCTTGATAAAATAAAATTGAGACTTTTCATTTCATAGTATAGAATTGACAATTCAGAAATTTCATAGAATAACTTTGGGTATCTTGTTCGTATTTTGTATTGTTCTATATGCATGAATACAAGTCTTATTTTCATATCAATTTACGTCTGAACGTCTCGCAACATAAATTAGATTAAAATATATAACTTATACAACTAATCATTGATGTTCCATGATAAATTTACAAAACTACGTTTGATCGTCGTTGCACGCGTATCAAATTTTACATCGAAATACATACAAAATCAAAACGTTATAAAATTAATGGGACAGAGGGAGTATCTAAAATTATTCCAAAATCTCTTTTTGAAAAATTTACTCCAAACTCTTGGTGTATATATATAAAACCAATTTATACACAAAGAAAAAAGTGGATATATATCATCATTCCTATGAGATTAAACGAGTCTATTTAAAACCAACGATCAATTTTTACGATTTATGTGTTTGACTTGATGTTGATGGATCTTTTAGTCCAAATTACAATGTATAACAGTATAAGGTCCTAATCATAGTACATAAACTTCAAATTATAATATGAAAACAGTCCAAATTAAGCTATATATGATTCAAAATAAGGCAAATTGGTCAAAAATCCCAAATGAAAGTTTTTCTTACGTTTTGATCCCTATTTGGATTAATGAACTGCATATCATACTCTATAAACTGCATATCATGCTCTGTGAACTGCAATTTTGTGCATATGAACTGTAAAAACCGAAATGGAACCAAAACATAAGGAAAATTTGAATTTGAGATTTTTCAACAACTCACCGTTCAAAATACAGGACCTAAATCCTTGAATACAGCTTAGCAACAGCAGACTGGACGCTGTTGCATCACTAATGTCTTTCTGCTATAACCAATGTATATCTAGACTTCCAAAACCAAATTAAAAAACAAATGCTTGCACTATTAATTAAACTATTGTTAAAATACAATTGAGCTAAGTTTGATTTAACATTGTAACAAACACTTCTTATGTTAGTATAGACCTGATCACGATTTCGGAATCGACGATTTCGGTTTAATAGAAGGACAAACCGAATTCAGAACTTTTTAGACCGATTTCGATTTCGATTTCGGTTTCGAAACCGAGAGTTCCGAGACGATTTCGGTTTCGATGTCGGTTTTGATTCCCTTTTAAATTGATCACGATTTCGTTACGTTTTTATATACAATTTATTCGTAAGATGCAAACCAAATAACTTTTTATTTAAAGAAAAACATAACTAAAATATAATGTAAGGCAGAAAATGACCAAACATATATTCTTATTAAAATATTGTGCTTCTTAAGGTGTGATCAAATATGAACAAAAATTGGACGGATGAAAATGTAAAGTATTTTAACCAAATAGACATAACAAAGAAGAAATCTGAAGGCATGAATTATGTAGATAAAAACATGAGGGAAAATAATCCGACGTTTTAACGAAAAAATAGATGGTTTGAAATTGAATCGAACCGACGGTTTCAATTTCGGTTCTGATTTAGTTTTTGATGGAACCTAAACCGAACCAAAATTTAACGATTCGGTAAAAATTTCTGTCGGTTTCGGTTTCACAACGCTTTCAATTATTGAACTATTCGGTTTCAGTTTCTATTGGTTTCGATTCCACGACGTTTTCGATTCTTGAACCGACAGTTCGATTTTGGTTCTGTTCCGATTCAAAACCGAACCGTTGTTAGGTCTATGCTAGCAATCGGGATGCTCGTTGTTTCTAGTTTTTTAGTCTAGTCGGCTTGTGACGGACGAATACGATCATGAGACATAAACAAAAGAATTGGCAGATTTATTTACAGTTAAATGAGGAATCAAGCGATTGCCACTTAATATTATTTCGACCATGTACACCAAAGTGAACCATAGATTTTTTTTTGAAGAGGCAACAAGCCAACGACATCAGCTATTGGTTCCCTCAACTAGCGACAACTAACAGTGGCAGCACTCATCATCAGCGATAGAAAAGGGGCCAAAAACCCTTCAGCACCCGCGGCTGAAATGGGTACATGTTACTCCGCTCTCCACAGGCACGTCGTCATCCTCCCTTCACAATATGGAATATGCTCGAACGACCTCGACTATTGATGCCCGACACAAGGGACACTTTCCCCCTCCACGAATCAACTCATTTGCGCACTTCAAGCATGTACACATGTGCCCGCACCTGTAGGTATACAAACAAGAAAAAGAAATCCATGATAATGAACCATGTTATGTCAATCACTGCACATATGAAATCACAACCACTTTGGTGCCAAAGTTGCGGTATCACATAAAGTCCTCCCGTACTTCATCTTTCCTCTCTATTTAGCTTGGAATGAGCAAGCAACATCTTCCAAGGGTTTGGCCCACTACGAGAGGCAACATAAGGTAACAATTTTTCATATCTAGAAGCAAAGATCCAGTAACTTCAGTACGTGTTAGCTACAGTGTTTATGGTTTAACACCACCATTTATATTAATATTTAATCTAGATTTGGTCTCTAAGTAAAAGAAGCCCAGATGTTGAAGCAATTGTAGCAATATAGCTCCTAGCCTCCTACTAAGAACAACGAAATCGAGCAGATCAAGTTTACCTGTACAATAGAGAATCAATGTGGCTGTCACAGCAAATACAGCAAGTCCCTTTTCTGACATGGCCCCATCTTGATCCATCTTCCGATGTCTCCGGACCCGTACCTGTGCGTCAATGAGGGAAAATGCATTCCACTTAGAATATAAAAGCAGTAATCACAAAACATCGCCATTAACCACAAACATGTTTCGTTTCTTCTTCTCCTTTGTGGGAGCAAGCAATGAAATAAATGAAGCAAGATCAGGAGAGACAAAAGTAGTATACAACACACAAACCTTTCCCTCCATTGGATCGATTGAGTGCAGCTGAGACTTCCTGCCGGACTGAACGCTGCAGCTCCAGTTGCATGTCCATGCAAGCTTCCAGCATTCTCTGCATGTGATTCATGCCCTGCTGAAGCCTCGCAACATCAGTCTTGAGATCATTGATCATCTCCCATTCCTGCTGTGAATCAGGAATTATACTTGGTTCATGATAAAATCAGCTACAGGAATATGCTAGTGCAGAAAAGTACGTAGAAAGTAGTTCAAGGCCAAGCAACTGCAGAAGACAATATATGGGGGCAAGCTAAGCTGTACACTACGAGAGTTTAATGTTGTGCTCAGGATAGTTCACTATTTGGCCAGCATTTTTTAGCATCCTTGTATAATCATGCGTATCACAGCAAAGGCTGTGATTGTGAGTTCAGAGGAGAAGGGGAGGGGAGGGAAAGGGGGAGAGAGGGTGTGATTGTGAGTTTATTTGGAGGGAAGAAACGGATTTGAGAAGAAAAGAGGATGAAAAATGAGGAGATCATTTTCCTCCTAAAAAGAGAAGATTTGGAGAGAAAGTGAGAAAAATTTGTGAAAATATATTAAAAACAAATCAAATAGTTATGTTCTTTATCAAAATGAATTTATAATTCTTTTTAATTTCTTATTTTAACTATCTTTCCAAAACTTACAAACATAACAACTATGTTTTTCTCTCCCTTTCTTTCCCTTTCCCTCCCTTTCCTTCACCTCCCCTCACCTTCCCTCATAATAAAACTCACAAACATAGCTTAAATGCACGACCCATAATCTTAGCAGAAAAATGCATGACCCTCGCATCTTTTAAAAGAACCCCAGATATTATGAAAGCGAAAGATGGCTTACAAGTTCTGAACGATGCAAACTATGACGATTCCAATTTGCATGATGTGGATCTTGGTGCCAGACAGGATGCGGCGGCGGCACAGGTGGAGGTGGAAGTACTAATGAAGGTCGGGCGACATTAGCACCCTCATTCTGTTCAACCCTCTGTCCCTCTTGATCCTCGTGTGGGGTGGCAGTGGAGGGCATGTTTGTATGAAGATCCCAATCAATGGGAGCACGCCCTTGCCTTTCCACATAAGACTGTATTAATTGATCTAAGCTTTCACGGAAACCACTGTGAAGAAGAGTGGAAACACTTCTCCTGCGAAGCAGAAGCATACAAGAAATTAAATTTAAACTTCAGCAGGCACCATATACCAGGCAAGCATGAGGATACAGCATCATCACCTACCTACTGAGCAGTTCACGAAGTTCCATGCTATACACATTGTCATCATCAGGCGGGGGATATCTGCTCAAACTTCTGACTGGAAGTGCACGGCGGATCCTTGGATGACCAGAAGGCCTTCCAGACCAATCAGGCAGAGCCACCTGAGAGCCATCCACATTCCAGACTTGGGGAGTTTCCGGTAAATGACCATTTTCTTCAGCACCAGTATCTCCTGTAGTCGGCTGGCCCCACTCGTTGGCAGAAGCTCCGTCAAGATCCTCTCCTGATCTGTTCCTCCATTCATTAAGATCATCATAAGTTGATCCTTGCCAACCTGTCACTTCATCCTCTGTGGCATGTTCCTGTGCCTGCCACTCTTCCCCTTGATCAGGAGTATCTTCCCCAATGACTTCATCATGGTTGATGCCGTTTTCAGCGTTTCCAGTGTTATTCAGCAACTGATGAGCCTGATTCTGTGGAACAGTAGATTCTGATTGTTCAGAATCTTCGATCTGAGACTCATAATGCACATGGGCTTCACCCTGACCATTCCTTGAATCATTTGTGTGGTTGTTAGAAGAAGAATCAACATTGTTGTTCGCTTGTCCTCGAACAATGCTCTCCAGCCTAGACCGGAATCCCTCCCTGATCAATATATGAAGCGTACAGTCAAAACATTCCTACGATAAAAATGCATTGTGCATGCACACAAATTTTCTCTTTTTTAAGATCTGGGAACTGTAGAGCCGACAAGTGAAAGCAAACACACGTTTACAGCACTCTGAAAGAAACAGATTTCTAAGGGTATAGACATGAAGAGGTTGAGAGCAGAAAAATCATGTAGTCAAGCCTACGAGCCAAACAGAATATTCCAATGGTGTTCTGCTTTACAGCCTCGGTTTCTCCTTTTAGAGAAGATGCTGCTGATCTTCCATAGGTGATCCATCTAAGATACCGATTAACTAAATGTGTCCCACAAAGCTCCGTATGATCAGTTATCCAGAAAAAAACAAAATGCACATTTAGTGTCAATCACCAGTAAGAACTATAAAGAAAAAATCAGCATACCTCAGGCCAGAAACAGTGTGGCGTTGTCTTAATTGGTTTAGTTCACCGGCTGCTACTGAAGGTGGCCTTTCTTCCTCGGTAGGTCTTTCATTCCGCAAAAATCGGCCCCTGAGTAGTGACTGAAAAAATAAAATGATACAGTTACAATGTTAAGTCTTACCATGCAAGGATTTCCCAAGTACCACTCAAAACATTCTAAGCTACTTCCAGAAACGTATTGTCTTCAAATAAGCCACATATGCAGTTCTAGGCAACAGTTCAGTAATAATTATGGCAAATAGTAGCAACTCTAAGTGATTCCTTGTAGTAAAAACTATTAATTGCTAGTAAACCAGTTTATGCAAGAAAAAATGTCAGTAAAAGCATAAAGCTCTCTCATAAGATTGTACCCACTAGATACACAAAATGATTATGAAGAACACATAGACCAAACAACAACAACAACAACACCTGGTGGGAGCGCTGGACAGGGTCTTGGATATATGACTGTCCTAATTCGAAACACCAAGCCAATTGGTGGTCGGAGTGGGTGGTATATCGAGTGTAACCCGTAAGGCCATAACATACATGTGGATATCTTGTGATGGAGCTAAAGAGATAGGACACAGTTCTGACCTTGCTCCTAGATCTAAGGGAAATAATTAATGACAGCTCCGAAAGCAAATTAGGAACACACACAAGAGAGATAGGGCATAAGCCCACAACAACTACTAAGACTTTATCCTTTTTAAACCTATCTCTTTTAGAAGGGATACTTAAAAAACTATAACTACGAATTCTCTGTTTTACCAAACCGATAAGTCACCACATCATTCCTCCTTTGTCCATGAGTTTTTTTATAAAATAAAATAAAAAATACGTATGCCATGAGACTTCATATTTTCTTTGTCCACTTTTATCACAGAGGATACGGTCATCCTTATCGGTAAAGATGCATCTTAACTGCTATGTGGTTCTAAGATACCAAGATGTATCTACCATATGCAGAATAGCAACCAGGAGAAAACAAAGGCTCAGTTCCAACCATGAAGCAATGCATTGTAACATTTCATGTATGGGAGAAATAAAACTAGGAAACCAGAATGAGGGAAGAAGAGATTCTTGACAAGCGAGTTGTTAGAAAATTTTAATTCAGCAGTTGAAAGATTAACTAATACCTGAATGCGATTGCGATGAGCAAAGTCTGAAACAGCACGATGTTCCAATAAACCTTCGAGTTCTCTCTGTCTTTCACGCTCTACCCTAACCAGCAAGTCAATCACAGCTTGCCTTCCTCGTAACCTCAGAATGTCCCTACGAGTATGTTCTGGTTCGCCTTCCTCACTATCAACAGTCATTGCATCATGTGCTCGGTTGACTTGGGTGGCCAATCTTGAACGTTGATGTTCCCTTCTCCCACGTATACCTCTCTGTTCACTTGCCATTTGCACCCACTCCCTTACGATTCTCACCCTTTCACGCTCATTCTCACCCAACCACTCTGCTCTTTGACTGCTATTGCTCTGAGGCTGAGTGACGTCAGAAGAATGATCAGTGACCCCAGTCTCCATCCATCCACGCACAATCTGCCTCACTCTCTCCCTCTCGATGTCACCAAGATCTGGTGATTGTTCTCTGCTGTTATGATTCTGATCATCCTGCTGATTAGGAGGCTCCATCTGATCATGGGACCAAGTTCCAAAATCATTCTCGCTCTCGCTCTGCAAGCTACTCTGATTCCCACCCTCTTGGCTTTCAGAGACTGACAAAGTGGAGGCATCAGTGTTGGTATTCATACTCCTCTCATGCCTCAGGCCTTCCCTTACCCTTCCCCTGGCACGACTCAGCAAGTGTTCATCCTCCAACTCCCGCCACATCTGCAAAATGGAAGAAGCCTGTGTGCTCGGCCTTTCCACATTACCTTGTCCCCGAGAAGTAGGAGACTGAGACTCACTCAGAAACGAAGAATCCAGCATAGAAACCGCATGCAACCCAGCTAATGCCATCAACTCCGACTCCCGATTCCTCCTCTCCATGGTAGTGATCATCTCCTGAGCTTGCCTCGCAGCCCACCTACTCAAAATCCTCGAGTGCCGTCTCCTCGCAGCAGAAGACTCTGCCAGATCATCCCCTTCGAGATCTGACCTCCTCCTCCTCCTAACAAGCTGCTCCCCTTCCTCATCCTCATCCTCGGGTGTACGAGCGGAGCTGCAGGACGCAAAGGGCATACATTCTCCCATATGCCCTCCCATCAGCTCATCCAATCCATACTCGAAATCAACCCTAGCTTCCGCCGCACTCTCCGGCTTCTGCTGCAACTGCTGCACATCCTGCACTTCCTCCATCCTTTCTCCCACACACACTCGATCAACAAAACCACAATCCACCAACCCGAGAATCGATCAACCCGAGATCCTAATCTCTATCTAAATAAAATACAAATATAGAAACAAAACAACGAAAATATCCCCAAACCAAACCCCCCTACCTAACACATCACTCTCAATCGATCATTTCCATTTTCATTCCTGAAACAAAATCCTCATCATCACTCAACTATAGCATTCGACATTGAACAGCTCCACAACACATGGATCCGATAAATCCATGCTCCATTTCACCGATTCGAAATCGAGAAAACATTACAAAATCGATGAAAACCTCGATCGAATTCCAAGGGCATTGAATTCGAACGTACCTCAAAAATCCAACGCTGAAATCGTCTTCGTCGAATGAAACCCTAGAAAATTTGGGGGAAACGATAATCAATCAGAGTCGAGAATTTGAGGGGGAAATGCGGAGAACGAGTCGTCGCGTGTTGGATTTATAAGAGATAATAATCGTCGAGATGAGAGAGAATTGCGGAAGAATGAGAATGAGAATGAGAAGAGAGAGATTTTATTTTCCAGATTTGTTTTGTTTTTTGTGTTGTGGGGAATTATTTTTGTTGTTTTTGGTTTGAGAGAGACCGGCGATCTCGAGAAGAGAAGAGTGGAATTACTTACACGTAATGAGATTTCAATAAATCATATGTGCGCCTAAATGTGATATTCTAAAATGGGTAATGATTAGCGTAATGTAATTAGGTTAGATATTTAGAATTGTGCGCCTAAGAGGAGCTTTATTTGCCACAAATTTAATAATTTTAAAATTTTTATATTATCTTAAATAGGATTCTGATATTAAACAGTTCAGATTATCACGTCTTATAAAATTGAATTTTATAAACCTATACATAAAAAAATAATTTTTTGGACGAAATTAGGATGAATATGAACTCATGATCGACAAATTTGATCAATTAAGATATTTAATTTTCTCATAGCAAAATATTATTGTCCAATCATGATCATTAGTCCGATGTCATCTTTAGACTTCGGTTATGCATCTATGAACTCGGACGAGGTTCCATCAAGTCCCCCACAAGGTTTAAGGTTATGGAGCTTGAGTACAATCATATGCAACGCAACATTAATGCAAACCAAATCACAAGACTAAATGTGAAGATTTGTTATGAAATAAGAATCAATTAAAGAGCTTAATCTAATGGATACCTTAATTTCTAATGTTGCTTTCTAATTGTATTTCATAAGCATGCTACGATACCCATACTCTATGAAAAATGTTACTAATAAATTATCCCTCTCAATAGCGTGCAACTATGAACCGTTTAATAAACTGACAATTAGCAAACGGTTAGTCCATCCTCTCAATTATGCAAAGACATAAAATCCCAACAAAGAGATGTGTGTTCCCTATAAGACACCAAAGAAAAAGAAAATGGGTGGTGCTAAATCATGGTCAAAATTGATCAAAATTTTTGCAATAACCACATATTATGACATTGAAGTTGTCTAGATGTTAATGTATTTGTTCTCTTCCGTACATAAATCGACATATAACATCATTGTAAGGTATAAAATTCAGCTGCATAAGTTTTTCATAAAGTAATAGTGTGTCGATGTCTATACAAAAACGAGTATCATTTTGTTCAACAAACTTTACATACTTTCTTAGTTCTCTTACTTGCAACGACTTGCCACACAATATATCGCTATCAGTCCTTCTTTGTTTACGCCATCAGCATTCCACTTGTATTTCCGATCGAATGTCGCTATACTTATAATAACAAGTGTACATATCATGAGACGAACCGCGTGAGTAGATATGTATAGTGTATTCATGAGTATCCCACTTTTCGAAGCCAAAAAAGGTGCCCCCAATCTACCTATATGTATCCTGCTGATCTTTTCCCCTTTTCTGCTTTTTATCACACCTAATTTCTCTTTTTTAGTGATGCACTTTTCAACCAAATTTTGGCAGAGATAAATGAAGCTTTCGTATTTTATTGTTTGATGAGGTTTTATTCGGGAAATGAATTGAGCAAGTTTTGAAACGTTAATTTGTATGTCACATAATGGTATCATATATAATATTTATTATGTATGTGTTGAAATAATTTACTTAGTCAATCTTATTATTTTGACATTGTTAAAGGTAGAAACTCATAATGCTATCCTAGCTCCTCGGCGTAAAACCGATCTGTTGTTAGAGAACATTAGCGATAAGGAATTGAGGATTGAAAAATCTTGATATAATACCGAGGAAAGCTAAGTTCCAAGTGCAAAACTGGAAATTCAAAAGCTGTGCACATCCCATTCTGGCACTGCTGGTTTAAGAAATTTTTAATGTAAAAACAAACAGAAAAGAATACTTAGGGAACAATCTTGATCGCTTTTGGGACAATGATTTTCACTGGTATTGTTTTGTACCGACTACGATTCTTGAAAATGAGATACCACCAATGAGAGTCAAGATCTATTGTGTTGTCGTCCTCATTAATTGGATGTACATATATATACAACCTATGATCATCATATACACTGATCACCATTTCTATTTATCTGTTTATATATATAAAGTTAATTTTTTTTGATATTAAAGTTTCGTTTATTTTGATATCAAGTTTGATTGGTCATATATTAATGACATAATATTTATGATTTAAATTTAATATATTTAATTTACAATGTCTTTTCATTATCTTATACGTGTTGTTTCAATATTGTTATATATTTGTTTTATTATTATAACATCGTTAGAAGATAATAACTATTTAAATACTTTAACATCATCGTGACATAGAATTCTCAAATATTTAATTTAATTTAATATATATATATATACTTATCAATAATATATTTTTATATACATAATCTGAATTACATAAACAACATTATAATGAATCAAGTTAAAAACTTGTATCACATAATAATGAATAAATTTTACCAAAAATTCAAATCAAGAGAATTCTCTGCCATTGACAAGTGGCCGATTCAATGACTATTCTTTTTGTATCATATTTCTGAACAATACACATAAAAGATGATATCATATTAAGAAATCATTCGTAAATTTGTCAAAACAAACCAGATGATGCTTGGGGGTTTCGGAGGGGGACATTGTGTGGAAAATCGGTCAATTTTAGACCATATTTTATGTATGTTTTCGTTATCAGAATATTATAATTTTGGATTCTTTGTAAATTACGTTCGAAGTAGATGAATGTGGTATGTTTAATTTCTAGTAACCGACTTCGGGTGAATAAAATACTAATGTCTAAAGTTGATAATGTGCAATGTTATTGTGGAGGAAAGTGGGTGTTATCCACATTGCAATTCTTATAAAGATAGACATCCCTTATAAGATTTAAAGATGAAAAAGGGGTTGGAGTCACAAGGGGTACCCAATTTTATGGAAGGAAGAGGACTTACTTATTGTCCAAGACACACACGTGCGTGCCAGCCCGGCTATGTTCGGATAGGATCGCGCGCGTATGGTTGGCCCAACTGATATATTATTTTTTACTTGTGGACAGTCCAGGCCATGGCCCCAGGCCCAATGCAAGAGTCGAGTCAAAGGAAGAGTGAACGGTTATTAAATTGTCACGTGTTTCCCTTCAAACCCATCTGCTATATTTTCCTATAAAAGTCAAAGCATTTTAGCTCTATAAATACAGGCCTTCAAAAGCCTGCATTCCTCACACTGAATCCCAAATAATCTCCTCAGTGGCCACATTCCTTTTCTTCTCTTCCTCTGGTGTCCACTGTCTCCTACATCCAGTGTTCAAGTTCAGTTCGGGAGAGTTCAGAACATCAAAGGATACAACGTTTTCCTTCGAGTTTGGTGTGCTTATGTTTGAAGATGTTTTGTTTAGTCGTTGTATCTTGGGAAACAGATTGTTAGTAACCGATAACATCAGGATAGTACAATATTGTCTTTAAGGATAGACGGTTTTCTCGTCTCGACTAAATTTATTGTTTCCTGTTTTCTTATTCTGTTTATGTTTTGATTAATCTGGATAATCCTACTTACACATTGACAACATAGATCATCTAATGAGGACAGGAAGCGATCAACCATAGGAGTAAAAAATGAAGCATGCATAATGCATGGAGACAGTCGGCGGGATATGGTGCCAAATGCAAAAGGACAGTTATTCCCACATGTACAAACACATGAAGACAGCAACATTCTCATAATAGGTGGAAAAGCTCAAAAGGGAGACATTTCGTCCATCTATACGCACACTGCCTGTTCCCAGCTGAACCATCTATGAATCGGATCTCGTAGCCGTAACCTTCCGGAAATCGAACAATGACACTCCCCTAAGTTACTCGAACGATAATATGATGCAGTTGAATAAATAGTTATCGTCTTGTATCTTATTGCATAATCGTTCTGTTGTAGATGATCACATATTGAGATGAAACTTCACCTGATGATCATACTATATCTTAAATGTTTAAAGTTCATGTTCTAATTAAATCCGTGAACTAAGCCACCTGTCTCTTATAACCAAGTTTCAGGTTTAAGTATTACTCCCTTCGTTCCAATTTAATTAAAACATATATGTATTTTATATTATTATATATATATAAATATAAATTTCGTTTTCATATCAAATCATCTATGATCGTCCCGTAATATATGTTAAATTAAAATATATAAATTATATAATCATTGATGTTTTGTCAATCCTATAAAAGACCTCTAGGGTCTACTATGGGCCAACCATGCAATTTCTCAGAATCTGCCCAGAATTTGGACTAATACTATTTGCTGGAAAACCACAAGAGTACAAAGACAAATTACGCTGGAACCACCTGTTTGGATATAATGAGATTTATACAATTAGAGTATTCCTTAGGCCATGTCACATATGTCTGTCAAGTATCATCAATGTGTGAATTGATTAACAAAGGCCAAACGAATTCATGATTCAATGTAGTGAATTTGCCTTTTAAGGGGACTTGTGGTTCATGTCTATTCGAGAACAATAATTCAGAAAAGTTGGCACATGTTATATTTGCTCAAACATCTATTCAGAGGTGATCAACATTCCAGTGTGGATACATGCAGAGAACAACAAATTTCCTGGGAAAAAAGGTATATATATGGCTTCAAGTTTATTAAAAAAAACCCTAGTAATTTCAAGAGTTGATTTTATTTAATATTTTAAAAAACTCTGTCACAGTTATAAATCCAATTAGAATACCACAACAGATCGGGTCCATTCTCAATGCACGGAATGAAGATCCTCGAGCTCATGATGAGAACTTTAATTCAACGATCGACACCAAGTCACAATGCACATGGAGATGCAAATCTATAAGTCACACTTGATATGATTATTAGCACAAAGTGTGCAACAACCAGTAGACTAGAACCAGAAAAGAAGGAATGGATATAGTTCGATGTCCCCCTCATTGTGAATCTCGACACGGAAGTACATTCCAATTACATGATCGAAGAAACACCTTCGACAGCACGTATACTATCGTCTTCCCATGTGGATGCTTTGGCCATTTATGTGCATTCTTCGACCATCGTCGCGGTATACGATCTGCTTTGACCACTTATGAATGTAATGGCAACATGGATCGTTTCATGGAACGGGTGAAATGGTTTAAGAATGTTGTACTGTTTGTGGGGACTCGGATTGATTAATATTTCACAACATGGGCCGGTATATTATTTATATGGATAAAATATTTATATGGTTAGTCACGTATAAAGTTATGTGTGTCTACATCATTCTATAACAATACCAAAAGTTAAGGTTAAAAACTTGCCCAATATTAATTGAGGAGAGAAAAATGAACATTTAATCCAAATCATTGATTTTTTGATTCAATAGTCTAACCAAATACTCCCTACATCCCGAACTAATCGAAATGTTTTGACTTGGCACGTGAATTTATACGAATGTTGAATTTATGTGGATTTTGATGAAGAATGAATATTTTTTTTTGATAGTGGGATTTAATATAACAGTTATGAGAGGAGTTAGCGGATATACTATAACAAATGAGATTGATTTGATTTTTTTTATATTAAAAGATTATTAAAAATGAAAACGTTTCATTTATTTTGAAATTGACAAAAAAAAAATATCTCAATTAATTTAAAATAAAAAAAATATAACTTTATATGTGGTGAACCATACGAATGTTTTACCACCCCCCTCTCTCTCTCTTTATATATATATATATATATATATATATATATGAAATGAAAGTGGATTGCTACAATATTATACTCTACCTGTAGAATCCTATATTGCTAGTGTTGTACGCATAATACCATTTGTATTTTTTGGCACTACTCCTCATGAAGTATTTAATCATGTTGGCCCCGAGAGAGTGGATAGGATTGGGGGCAATAAGCTACAACCATTTTGGTAAGAAACATTGTTTCAACTGTAAGCAAACCTCTCCCAACTAATATGACTAGAGAATCGACATTTTATGAGAACATTGTACCGTAACGTAATAGAGCGCAGTGCAAGAACCCAATGGGCCTGGTGGCACCACATATTGGGCTCTATATACGCAAGGCCTTTCAAGGATGATCCGATATCAGCTCAACACATGGCACGCGGCACCTCATTGTTTGACAAGCTTCCACGTGTACTGCCAGCGAAACAGTACTTTGCAGTTTAAGTACTGTACTGTGATCGAGCAAACACGAACACCAAGCACGGGAACTGAACATCTAAGCATGAAAGCACAACGCGAGGAAACAAAAGAGCAGCAGGCGGCGCCGGCGACAACTCCGGCAACGAATGACGATGAGAAGCACGGCCAGGCGCGATCGCCATCATCGTCTGGTTTAAGTCCGATGGTGAAGGAAGTGATCCGTCAGTCGATCATAGCGGATAGTAATTGCGATGACGACGGAGAAAGGAGACGAGAGAAAGGAGTGGCGGAAGAACCTGCCGATATTCTTGCGTTTTCTAGAACCGTTTACAAGATCGATTCCTCCCTCGAGTAGATTGCCGGGGTTATCTTTGCGGTGTTGTAAACTTGTAACAGTAAGCAGTTTTTGTGGTTTTATCTAGACGTGTTTCCTTGGTTAAATTTCCAGCACGGACTGTTTGTGATGTCTAGTTTGAAGCGACAATAGTCGATAGATGTATATGCTACAATGTGGATCGTTGATTTTGTACGTCATATTCGATGATCTATTGTGTTCGAGCTTTTCCTCCCGAGATTCGAATGATTCTTGTATTTAATACTCCTTCCCTTCCAATTTAAGTCTAATCATACGCATAGTTTTTTTTTTATTTATAAATTTATCATAAAATATCTATGGTTGAGTAAATTACGTACTGACACATATATACATATTATGGGACGATCAGACGTGATTTTATAAACGAGACTTATATTTATACATATATATTATTATAAAATACGTATATATTCAATTAAATTAGACGGAGACGGCATTTTTTTCGGCCCATGAAAATGGTAACAATTTGATTTTGGATATTATTTTATACGTATTTCGACTATCTTCGTTTTATCATTAGATCACATAATTTTTTTTTTTTAAACCTAAGTTATATTACATAATGAGAACTGTCATTAGCGTTTTATAAAATTTTACAAAAAAATCATTGATCAACGTAATAAAGTTTATCTCGATATATATGCACGATGAATTTGTTATAATTTTTATGAGATGAAGGGAGTGTTTGTTTTGTTAAATGTGATACTTAACATATTATGACTATTAATCAAGCAACTAACTCTTATGTATAAACGTTCTTCTTTAGAAACTATTCGTAAGGATGAAATGAGCCAATTTATAAATCATTATCATGAAACATTGGAAAATCAATCTGATTTTGTTTGATTAGGTAAAATCTCAATCTCGCCATAGCGTTATCATCTCACCTCACCCTATCATATATCATTTTATCTCATCGGTAGCACCTTGGCTTACACATCTAGATTTTTGATACCTATCCTGGACGACGTAGTCGTGGTTCTGGCTGGGAGCGTCTGGTTTTATCTACTAATCCACGGCAGGCGCCAGTTAGCCGCCTCCTCTCTCACAACTCCCCCGATGCGCATCTGACACTCACTTCATCTCCGCCTCCTCCGCCTCCATCTCCGCCGCCTCCATCTCCGCATCCATGGGGTCGCCGGAGCCACCGCTGCTCCCCTCACCCGATTCGCATCTCAAGCGATCCTTCTCATCCAGCAAAGCCCCCGATTCAGGTTTCCACCACTCAATTCTTCCCCTCTCTTTACGCGTCTAATTACTACTCTGAGAATTGTGCGTTGAGTGAGATTGGGCGATTGTTCTAGGGTTTTCGTTATTGACCACTGAGTAGGATGATGATTTACTGTTTGTGTAACTCGATGCGATTTGTGTAATAGGGTTTGAGATTGGGTGTTTAGGGTTTCTGTAAGCGGTGTGATGGTAATGTGCGCGCTGATGAATTTTGGTCTTGATTAATGTCGTCGGTTATGTTCTCGAAGACGACTGGGCAAAGGGTTAGCCATTGGTGGACAATTATGAATCGGTCGGGATAGCGATTTTTGAACGATTGTGAATGAGGTTGATTACGTGGGACGGAGACTTGTATAGTGCGTAATTGTATTTGCATTCCTTATGTGGAATATCATTAGGTAGTTGCCCAGAGTTTTACATACTCATCAAAACAAGGCTGTATTTGTTCTGTAACGTGATTTGTCGAGTAATGATACTTTCCGTTCATCTACTCCGCTAAAAGTCTAGGTGCCTAGCACCGATACTCTTTCTCCTTTCTAAGTATAGTCGGATTTTGTTTGTTGTGAGCTAATGTATCAATGCCTAATCTGTTGTTAGGGGACGTGGATATTCCAACCACTTATATCAAATTTCTTGTATCAAATGCTGCGGCTGGTTCTGTCATTGGCAAGGGCGGTGCAACCATTAATGATTTTCAGTCTCAGTCTGGAGCAAGGATTCAGTTATCTCGTAATCAAGAATTTTTCCCTGGAACATCTGATAGAATAATTATGATATCAGGGAAGGACGAGGATGTGCTGAAAGCAACTGAGCTAGTACTTCACAAATTGTTGAGTGAGGTAACAATACTTTCAGTTTTAACGGTACTATTGTTACCCATCGATATTATTTCCATCACAAGGAGAGAGATAAATTTAATGGATGCCTTTTGTTTCCTATCAGATTCAATCTGAGGAAGATGTTGACTTCAGATCGAAAGTGAGGGTGGTTGTTCCAAATAGCTCCTGTGGTGCCCTAATCGGCAAGGGTGGATCAACCATCAAGTATGACCGAATCGGTTTTTTTTCCTCTTCTTTTTTTGGCTGATTCCAAATGCTTTGGGTCAATGCTTTTAGTTTTGGTGATTAGTGCATCTCATCAGTACTCTTAGGTTGATTGCATATGGCGGTCAAACATTTTACTGAGCTCTTGAGCTCGCTCATCGGAAGAATTAAATGTTCGACTGCCAAGCATTGTGTGGTTTGGCTTTAAGTTGGAACTTGAATGTTAGATCCTTGTAGATGGTTCTGACTTTTATCCACGCTACCCGCTGTCAGTGTATGTCATACATATATCTTTTCGATTCTAGGCTCGTAGGCTATCTTGATTTGTTTGCTTTACTCTACATATGAGGAATGGAACTCTGTCAGTAGCCATCTTAGTTTGGCAGTTGCCGTCAATGTGATATACACTACACTCTGTGATCATCCAGCTAAAGTTTGTTCATGCGATTGGCCTTTGATGTCTGTCTTGATGGTCAGGTCATTTATTGAGCAATCTCAAGCTGGCATCAAGATATCACCTCAAGATAACCGTTATGGAGTAAGTGACAGGCTAGTCACTTTGACTGGTTCATTTGATGAACAAATGCGAGCCATCGAACTAATTTTGGCCAAGCTCAGCGAGGATTCCCACTACTTGCATTTGCTGAATGCCCCATTTTCATATCCAGGTATGGCTCATCACTTTAAAAATTGAAGCTCATTCAATCAAGAAAATGTGTGCTTTCAATTTTGGTTCAAGTTTAATTTAATGTAAATTGATGCTTTTGGCTTTTTAGTATCCTTGTTTTTCTCTACAGATTCATCGGCCCCGTTGAGTTTTTTCGTTTGGTTTTCTTGCTCAACCATGAATTCACTGCATGACGTTTTCTTAAGTTTGAGCAGGTCTTAGTTGCACTTGTTCCACACTGTGATACTCATTCAGTACCAATACCTTGCTCTAGGGTGACCATAACTTCCCAATTGTTTGTTTAGAGGTTTCGTATCACTTTGTCGTTTCAATCATTACAACCAACAGCACTTGAGAGCCTGATATAATCTGGTTTGATTCTTACCATCTTTCCCTTGAAAATAAAAAAAATCCTAGTCTTGGTGGAGAATTACAAGGGTTTGTAGTGATATATATATATATATATATTCTTCTGGTGTGTGCAAGTGGAAGCTAAGGAAAGTGGTATATTTCAATTTGAACTGTGTGGTGTTCTCTTTGCTGATTTCACCATGTACGATATCAATATGTGCTGACTGCAGTTGGAATGGGTGCATATAATGCCGTCAACTATGGAATGAATGGTGCCGGAGGCAGGTTTCAGAACTATAAGGTCAATTACTCTCCATTCTATTTTTGAACCATGAACTGCGAATTTGTGAAGCTATTCATTACCTTTATTTTGGCAACTCAAAGTATTGAAAGAGCATCCTTATTTAACTCTTTGTCCCAATGTTTGGGCTTGTTATGAGCTACATTTATGCCCCACATTTGCATGTTTATCTTTTCTGGGTGCATACATGACTCGTATTGTGTAGCTATAAATTTCTTTTGTACACATCATCTTTTCTGGGTGCATACATGTTTATCTTGTAGCTATAAATTTCTTTTGTACGCTGTGCTTGAAACACTCAGTATGTGCAGCATATGAGTCAACACACTCAAACCCATGCTGTAGCTTAGGGTCTAGCTTGCTGGAAGATGATGTGTATGTGGCCATTTTGTAAAATTGAACTAGTATCTCGTATTGTGCTGCTATATCATATAATGTTCGTCTTTTGAATTGATGCTCATCCAAACAGATCTTCGCCTCTTCGGAACTCTGTAAAAATGCTTGGCAGCTTTTATGGGCTTTTGTTGAGGTACTAAATTTGTCACTTTTAGGACGATCGAAGTAACTCCATAACCATTGGTGTGGCTGATGAGCATATAGGTGTGGTGGTTGGTCGTGGTGGAAGAAATATAATGGAAATTAGTCAGGTTTGTTTGCAATAAATTTTCTTGCTGTTTCTTTTTATCACCCCGGCCAAATCTGATTGGCTTCTCCATTTATGCAGCTTAGTGGGGCCAGGGTTAAGATATCTGATAAGGGCGATTTCATGCCCGGGACCGCATCGGATAGGTAAATCACCATCAGTATCTTGTTGGGTGCCATTTCTCCCTCGCGTAAGCTTTTACTAACTTTCACGTTTTACTTGTCCCGCAGGATAGTGACAATCACAGGGTCTCAGGAAGCAATTCGTGCGGCTGAGTCCATGATTATGCAGAAGGTAGCTTCTGTTTCCCTTGGCCCGCAGGATAGTGACAATCACAGGGTCGCAGGAAGCGATTTGTCCCGCTGAGTCCATGATTATGCAGAAGGTAGCATCTGTTTCCGAGACATAATGGATGACTTTCGCTGCCTGTGTTGTTGGTCATAAGTGAGATTCGTCCGCTTTACATTATTGTTGAAAATTTTCTATCAAAATTCTGGGTTTACATTGAAATGTGCATCCAATGGTTTACCTACAACCTTAGGACATGAGGTGAAAAGGGATTAAATTTTTCAATAGGGCCCATGACTTCATTTAGCTTCATATTGATGCAGGAGATTTTCTTTTCTGTGTGTAATCTTGTAGAGGCCGACGAGAGTTTCTTAAGCATCCACACAATGAATACGTGCAAATTCATTTCAATTTTTATTTCTATTTCATTATTTGAGAATAATTGCATATGCATTTTATTGATGCATATTTTACAACATAGTATGTATTCCTGCTGCTGATGTGCAGATTTCTGTAGTGCCTTTTGTTGTGGTGGGATGGGATACGCTGGTAACTTATTACAGGTATACTACATATTCTGTTTTAACTCCTTTATGGTATGCCGCCGCCTCCATATCCACTTCCGTAGCCTGATCCCGACCCAGAGCCATAACCAGTCGTGCCGCCGCCCCCGCCACCTCCGCCGCCGCCGCCTCCACCACCTCCACTGCCTCCGACACCACATCCATATCCCGAGCCACATCCAGATCCTGAGCCCTAG